>VYZR01050389.1:4436-52757 GCA_013400675.1 Oxylabes madagascariensis | reverse complement strand
TTTTTTTTTTTAAAAAAAAAAAAAAAAAAAAAAAAAAAAAAAAAAAAAAAAAAAAAAAAAAAAAAAAGAAATATCTTGTTTTTCTGCAGTGACTGCAACAGATTCTGATTTTCATTGAGTTGTACTTAATGATGATTTTCCTACCTCTGCGTTTCCATGTATTGGGCTGTGGATAGGTTTGCAATCTTGAGGCCACAGATGCTTGCCCTAGCAAAATTGCTGAAGTGCTGATGTACCAAGGGATGTTGCCTGGGGCAATGTGTGCATCTACAAAACTGTGGGAAACACAGTTGTATCCTTTTATATTAATGTATCCAAGGAAACCATTTCTGAAGGTGTATAAGTTGCCACAAGAAGCAAGCTTTACAATGTTCCTGTTCTTCTATTGTTGTGAGCCAGAGCAAAATTGGTAAGAAATGAATTATGTCTGTAATGGAAAAGGGGCTTGTGTTTAAGAAAAAAAAGAAATATATTTGGATTGTTCTTTTTTCTGTTCTTTAATTTATGTCTACATTTGTTTTTATTCAGATAACCGCTAGTGAAAGTCATGGCTTGTTACGTATGTTAAATGCTTTTTGCTTGTCATCTTTGTTCCATGAGTTGGCTAATTTACAGAAAGCAAATTTATTTAGCTTTCTCCCCTGTCAGTTGTCTGCTCTCTAGAAGTAAAATGAAGCTAACCAACAGACCTGCAGACTAGAATGGCAAGACCATGAACAATTCAGGTTTTTGGAAGGAAGATCTGACCAGTGGCTTTTCAGGGATCGTCTGCTGTCAAAACTTGTCTTCTGATATTTCACCAGCTAGGAAAAAGGAGTTAGTTTTGAAAATTGGAAGGGCAGGATGCGAGACAGGAAGGGAATCCCTCCTCTTTTCCATCCTTCTATTAGAAAGGTTCAGTTCTGAACAACAAATAAAGTTCAGAGGAAGTTTTCCGTCATTGACTTCACTTGGTGGATGTGCTGGTGTTAGGTTTATGGTTGGGTTCAATCTTAAAGACCTGTTTCAACCTAGGTGATTCTATTACTCACTGAAGGTGTTGCACCTTTCTGTTGTATTTCTCGCAAGAGTATGAACAATCCTTCTGGTTACAGAAATACGAAAACAGCAAGCACAGCAGCTATGCTAATACCAGAGTTGTATGTTCCCCTTGTTTATGGAAGGGCTTATATAAGCACAGTTACCTTCCTGTGACTTCCCCATTGAGTTTTTCAGCTGCTTTTTAAGTTATGGGGGTTTAAATGGAAAGTTATGGATTCTAGGTTCAATGAAGATTTAGAGGTTTAGTGGCTGAGGATTTGCTTCCATTGTGTTGATTATTGAGATAACAGTGTTGCCATTGATGATCAGTCCTTGGAGATGGTGTATCAAATTGTACTCACTGCTGAAGCATGAAGAACTGTAGTTTTAGCTTTAATAATGTGTTCTTCCGCTTACTGGTAACTATATATAGAAGGTTTCTGTAATTTGCTTGTGTCTTTTTTTTTTTTAACTGGGTGAAATACTTGGTGAGTGAATGAATAATAGGGGAATTTAAAGAATGAATAGTTTTTGCTGGACCTACTGCTTACAGTGCAGAGTGGACTAATTCATTTTCCTAAAAAGGCTGCTCTGGAAGTTGGAATGTTTTGAATTGCATTAAATGTCATGAAAGTATTCATCAGAGAGGATTGTCTTGTGGTATGTTTAGACAGCAAATTTGATCATGTTTGGTCAAAATGAGCTGTTTACACAAGCTAAATATATAGCTGAGGTTATTTTTCCCTCCAGTAAAAAAGTGATGACTTTGATATAGAAGCTGTGCAAAAAATTTGTACACTTTCATTTTCAGTAACAGTTTGTCAGTAAGCAATGATTGCAGCTGCTGTTTCTGTTGTTTATAGTAATTCTTAAGAAGTTTGATACAGTAACCATTTGCCAAGGTCTTTTGTGTGAGTTGTTTATAATAAGCCTAAACATTGAGCTTTTATGTCTTTGCTTTGTTTGTATGTTATTGAAAGTATTGCATAAACTAATATGCTGAACTGCTAGTTTTAAATCATTCACAAAATACCATGCTTCAAGCCATCCTGCTTTTTCCAGTAAGTAGCAACAGGACAAGTGTGTCATCTCATTCTGAAAGCCTTTATCATCAGTTATTCAGACATTCAATGGGACCAAACCTGCATGAAATCCTAATATGTTTAATTGTTAGGTGGCAAGTGAAGTGCTAACAGCTAAGAAATATGCACAATTCTGCGGTTTAATTACTCACTGGCTGTGCAGTTCAGTGGTATCTATGAAAATATTGTGGGAAAAGGCCCTGAAGGAAGAATTTTCTTAAATGTGTGTGTTGGATATGTTTTGCTTTTCAGCTTGAAGTGTGCATTTCCTTTTGTACTGTCTTGTCTAACCACCATGCATTTTTCACATTATGATCTTGGTGGCTCAGTTTGCTGGGTGAGCATTTTCCTTTTACAATATGGGATAAATCACAGATTTTTAGTCTGATTATGGTCTGAAGTCAACAAGGCCAAGTTAAATTGTTTTAAGTACGTCTGGGGCACACAAATTTATGTCCTTGGTTCAAGTGTGTTTGTGGGGAAAATGTTGTCTGTCTGTTTAAAAGGAACATCATGAACATTTTAGCTATCAAACTTTATTTTTTTCCCATCCTGTTTTTTCTTTTTGTATGAGATTTTTGAGGATGAATTTTGAAAAGTATGTCTTCCGGTCGTCTGGTGATAGTGGCTTGAAATCATTTTTGCTCAGTGCTGTGTAGATGAGTATAGAGGCAATGTCAAACTCCAATTTTATTGTTTTGTAAAAACCAAAGAAAAATAAATATGTTCCTTTTATGAGAGTTAAACACAAGTCCACCATTAGCAAAGAGAAGTTTTTTTTTTCCTCAAGCATGAAATATGTTAGTTGGCTTGAATAATTAACATCTTCCTAATTCTTCCTGTTGGTCCTGCTTACTAGATGCATAAAACATTTCAAGTTCCTGTATTAAAGGAAGTATACCTAAGATAGAGATGGTCTTAAAAAAGAAAGGTTTCCATTTGTGTCGGCATTTTTTTCTCCCTTCTTGTTGCTTTTGTTGCTGCAAATTGACAACTCTGCAATTAGGAGTGATTAATGATGCACCCCGGTGCTGTGGAGGGCCAGAGGTCGGGCTTTCATAGGCTGCACACTCTGTGGGAAAGGGGAGAAGGGACCCGTTCCCCAGAGCAGACAAAACCCTCTCTCTGTTGAGAATTGCTGTTGATGTGGACATAATGTGTGTCAGCAGCCGTGCGCGAGTGGGGAAGGCCAAGTGCAGAATATCATCTTTTCATGCTATGCAATTTTTCCTTTAGTTTTCCCTTCTTTTTTTCGTCCCTGCCAGCATGGCATCTGGATTATATATATTTTCCTTTTTTTTGTAAGGTAGATACTGAAAAAACAATGTTGTAGATTTAACTTGAATACTATTTGTTCCCTATAGAGGAAAGAAAATTAAAAGAAAATTAAGTATTTTATGTATCTATGGGTGGATGTGGTGAGTAGAACAGGGAAATGCTTAAACATTAAAGAATTGTTTTTTTACGATTATGTTCATGTTTTTCTTTTCCAGAGTGTCTTCTATACAAAAACCTGATCATTTTCATGTGACAAAGGTATGTTTATCATCAGAACCAAGAAATGTAGCATGTGGCATTAACTGATATCCATCTTTCAAACCCTGTTGTTGATAAGCACTGGCATTCAAACTTTCAGTATAAAGTGCTTATTTTCCTTGTGTTATATTAAGAGTATTGCAGCATTTGGATATTTGATTACTTTTTTCCCCTCCTAAAAGAGAATGGAGAGACCTGGAAATGATTATCAAAAAGGGAAAAAAAAAAGAAAAAGGTGAATAAATGTTTTTCTCCAACTCTTGGAACATTTTTTTTTTAAGATATTGCTGGTGTTTTTGCTCTGTACCGAAGAGAGAAACAGAAGCACGTAGAATTTTTTTGGTAGTGATTTTTTAATTTTTTCTGTGGGGATTTGTTTATTTTAATGGACATGGAAATCTTTCCTGATATTTGAGAGAAGCTTATCCAAATATTACAATTTCAGAGAACAAGTCCCCTCATTTTCCTTAAAACCCTGGAGAATTATTTGTTCTTGAGTTGTTCTAATGTTTTATTCTATGCAACAGTTTCAAAACTCCCTTTCTGATAAAAATGCTGTTTGCACACTTGAAAATACTTAAAAATAGCCTGTACTTGAAAAGTCTCTCCAGTGGACATAATTAATGTGTAGTATATTACTGTTCTGCTGACCATGACCTTTAAAGCCTACAGTTTGGGAACCGCAATGTTAAAATGTAGTTCCCAGCACAAAAACCCAACCACACAAAAAAAATCAGATTTCTTGTATGTTATCTGACATGGGTATGTGGAGACACTGGGGAGCATCAATGTGCTCTCATTCTGCTCTTAAAGGTCTTAGCAACAGATCAGTGTGTGAACATTTGCACATTCCATTTGTGTATGGGGAACGTGCATATCTCACATTGGGTTTGAGACATGGAATGTGGATTTTTCTAAAAAGCTGTAGTTTTTTCCACGTGAGTTACCCAGTGGGTTTTGCAACAGAGCAGTTTTTTGGTTTCTTGTGAGTTTGATTTGTGGAGTGTCTGTTTTGGATATGCTGAGAGGAGCTAGCATTGTGGAATTTCGCATTGATTGTGCATGTTGGGATCATTCCCTCTCCTAAAATGCACGGCTCGGGTTGTTTTCCCATACATTTCATGGCTGCAGTCTTGATAAAGCTTGCTTCTGTGCTTCACGCTAGGTGGGTCATCTCCCCTGAGATCAGCTAAAATCCCTGCTGAGGAATGTGCATGTGTTTGGCGTGGTTTTGTGTGTTTCTGTTTTGTTTTTCATCCCACATAGGCAGAACCTACCGAAGTAGTTAAGCCTGTGCCCATTGCCTCTGCTGTTGCACCCAAAGTCACTGCCACAGCGAGCGTGGCTTTCAATAAGACACCGAGGCCGTTTGGAGCCGTAACCTCCCCCAAGGTCACCTCCATCCCGTCACCGTCCTCCGCCTTCACGCCGGCGCAGGCGTCGGCCGCGTCCGCGTGTGCCGTGCCCGGAGTGCATGCTAACGCCAAGCCTAACGCTGAGCCGTGGCCACCTGTGCTGGGCGCTCCTAAACCTGCAGTTCCTGTCCCACGGCAGCACGGTGCCGCCCCGAGCGCCTCGGCCGCCGACGGCGCCCAGGACGCAGCCGAGGGGCCGCGACGAGGAGGCAGAGAGAACCAGGGGGAGAGTAAACAGCAAAATGGGTAGGTGGGATTTTTTTTTTGCTGTGAGGGTCTTTTCCTCACAGGAAAAAAGCTGGGCTTGTTTGAGGGCTAAGGGAAACACAGCTTGGAGGAGTTGTTTACTCCTCAGAAGTCGATCTCTCAGAAATTATTTAAAAGTGATGCTTCAAAGGGCCCAGCTAGCCTTTCGGTGATGATTTTTCTCACAAGTGAAGTATCAGTTTATAGAGTGTCACGGCTAAATTGAACAAGGACAATGGAATGCTTTACATGATGTGTTCCATCACCACGTGTTCTGGACCTTACAACAAGCCTGGTATTAATTGCAATGTCCAATCTCACTGTGTATTTTGACACCCAATACAGCAACTGAAAGCAGCAGGCACTCGAAAATGCAGAGCAGTCTGTCAAGAAGGGTCAGTGAGTGCTGTGATGGCTGGGAATGAGACGCTCTGGAAGACCAACTGTGACCCTGACAGAACCAGTGGAAAAAGGTCCCAGGAGGCAGGCAAATGGACAGATGCCTCATTAATTCTCTGCACAACACAGGAGAAGCTTTAAGATGTTTTCTAGGAGGCTGATGGGGTTAAGCAGCTTTTTTGCAGTGCTATAATATAAATACCTCAACTTTGAATTTTACCTTCACCCTAAACAAGCAATGCAGATTTAAAATGTGAGTAATTTCCTTATTCAAGTAATTGTTTATGTTGAAGTGGGCATCAGAAACTGAACATTGAAGGGACTGTAAGGAGACAAAAGGCTTTATCTGGTGCAGCATTTAGACTAGTAAACAATAGATTAGTAAACTAAATTGAGCCCAGCAGCAGTCCTGGGAACTCAGACCTGCAGCAAGATTTTGGCTGGGGATGGCTTGGGCTCTCCCAGAAATTTCTGGGCAGAGTTTGGGAGCTGTAGCACCTCAGAGACCTGTTCCCAGTGCCTGCTGTGCTGGGAGGAGAGTAGGAGGCTGGGCATGAGCCAGTTGGTGTCTGTGACCAGCAGTTGAATTAAGTAATAAAAAGGGCAGGAGGGGAGCTGTAGGTTTCTCTTCAGTTTTAAGAGTGTGAAACCTGGGCTTAAAACCTAAAAGCTGTGGTTACTATTTCCCATCCCACAAAAGAAAGGGACTGGTAGAATAGGCCTTGTGCCTCTCTTCTCTGGTATTCGCTCAGTGTCGAAAGTATATGAAAAACCCAACGGAAAGGTAATCATCCATGCCAACTAAAATACTGAATAAATTGCAGTTTCAGCTGAATTTCTTATGGAGTAAAAAAAAAAAATACTTCTTTAGGTACTTATTCCCTTTATGTTCTAGTATGAATATTTTCCATGTGTGGACTCATAATGCAGCCTGTATGCATTTTATATTGCACTGTAGCCATGATAACTTCCAGCCCTTTCTTAAACAGATGGCAGGAATCCACTCTGCAAAAAGCGGATTGAAATTGAGAGATCCCAAGGACTTGCTTGCTGCTGGTGCAATTGTTAAATACACTTTGGCAAACCCTCTCTTATCTTTCCAGGAATACTGTTTTAGCAAATAACTCTAGTGAGGAGTACTCAAAAGCAGCAATTAGTACTGAAAAAGAGGAACAATAGCAACAAAATTAAGTCTTCTGGAAGGAAGTGCTGCAGGCACAGAGTAAGCGCTTTGCAATCAAGATAGGATGACTGGGTAAGCACTGCTATGTGCCCTACCTTACTTAGAGGATGAATAATACCATCAAAGAGGATGAATAATCACAGCTGAGAGGTGAAGAAATCCCTGTCACTATCAGCCTTGCAGATCTAGTTTGGAACAGTTTGAAAACATTTCAGAGTTGTAAAAACCTACTTTATTTTGCAGTCTTTCTTACAATATTGTGTTTGGGCTGCCTAAGTGTCCTGCAGTCCTAAAGCACAAAACAAAAACAAGCAGACAAAATTCATTAAGGTAATTATATTGGTCTGCTGCTACACTACTTAATTTTACCTAGAAAAGTTAAGTTTCTACAATGATGCTTAAATGTCTCCCCATTTAAAATGGTTTGAATGGCATCTATAAAACATCACAAACATTGAAGTTTGGAATAATTGATCAGTCTGAAATGAATTCCATTTTGCTTCTGTGGCTTGTATGATTCATTTTCTCAAAACATGCGAGAAACCAACTTGTGCCTTGTTCATAGATGACACTGCTTAGCAAATGCAGTTCTTCAGACATGCATCTTCTTTTACTCACAATTTCCTCCCTTCCTCTTGGCTTCCCTCAAAAAACATTCAGGATATAAACTATTTGACTTCAGGATGGGAAAGGAAGTTTAATTTCCCATGTTTAGTTCTGCCTTAGAAAACAAGCAATTTGCCTTCGCTAGCCTGTGTGCAGTTGCACTTTTATCAAGACCTTTTTGCCAGCTCTTGCACCAAGATGTGCCTGCTGCTTAAAACAGGTAAGATGTCCATAGACTTCACTCAGTTTAAGTTCAGCTGGGCTAAAATTTTCTCTTGTAGGTTCTCTTGATGTTTTATAAGTTTGACTTACGTGATATATGGCTTTACCAGAGCTTGGATTTGGAAACTCCTATATTCTTTTACGAAGCAAAGAATAATTAACACATCAAATACTTTTTTTTTCCCTTGCAGATAGCAGCAGCGACAAAGTTAGTATCAACAGCACTGGACTTAAATTATGGTTATTTTTCCTATTGGAATAACCAGCATGTATTCTGGTTTTGCAAAATTACAGCTCTTACAGAGTTATATATTTAAATTTTGCAAAACAGCTTCAGCTTTTCTTAGTGTAATACATTCTTTTATCTGCATTGGACATGATGTGACTTTGCTTTTCACTGTGCTACATTTTGCAGCTCATTTTTATTCTACAAAACATTTGTGTGGTGATTGTGTGTACTGATAAATTCTTGGTGCAACTGTGGTTCGTTGGTGTTGGTAATACAACTAGTAAGTGGTGAAATACAGTATAAAAATAAAATTGCTTCGAGAGCTGTGGAATGAAGGGCTGGATTCTGAATTCATACAGGAAAAGAAAACTAACGTCCATTTACTCTGATCTGTGCATATTAGGATGATAAATGATTGAGGTTTTATTGGCTTCTCTCCTCTCCCCTTGCCTCAAGGCTGAGTTAGGAGAGAGCCTGTCTCACTGAGTTTGCCTTTGTCTCTGGCACCACCTTGTTGCCTCAGTGAGTCATTACTAGTACACTCTTAAGCCTTAAAAAGGAGACCAGTAGGACAAGAGAAGTCAGCGGGATTTTTTACTTTATACCCCTTTTCAACAAATGTGAAAGACTGCTTATTTCACTGGGGTCGTTTCTAGAATGCAGTGAACTGCACGTAAATAATTACATTTTCATGTATTTCCACCTTTAATTACTGGTTTAACTTTCAGATTTCGTTTTGCTATTAACTGTTTAAGATGCTTTACTCCATTTTTCTCTATTCTCCATCCTGGAATTGCCACTGCCTTTGTTTCTGTACCACTTTCTCAGTTATTAACTTTGATATGTGATACATGCTCCTCACTAATACTGTATGTCAATAAATTAAATCTTTTGATATAATTACCTTTCACATTCTTTCAAGTATTAAGTGTTTTTTTTAAGCTTAAGTTTTTACTACTGCATTCCATTTAATGGGCCTAATTCTTACTTGTTAACAGTTAACATCATTCCTCACTCCTTTTCCCTTTCTGCCTCCTTTTCCCTTTCTTCCCCAGAAATACTTTGAACCATAAAAGTACAGTGAGGAGGTAGTGTCAAAAATAAAAGTGACTTTTAAAGCTTTGTTGGATTTTGATTTTTAATACTTACTAGAAGTTTTATGTCCTAGGAGCTAAGTTTTCACAGTTTTCCTCCTGTAAATTATGTAAAAATAAATGTACACTTAGAGGGTCTTACAAATTAATGCTTTGGAATAACTAATGTAGAATTTAGGAGTGATTTATATAGTTTGAGTCTTCTGTTCCCTTTTCCCAAGTTTTCCAATTTGACACATTCTTTACATCACTTACTACAATGAAAGCTTTTCGATCCTGTGCTTTTAAAAATCCTGCTAGTGCAAGGATTGATAATAGCCTGTAGGTTACTGTAGGGAGAGTTTCCGGATGGAACAATCACCCCACTGTTTTTCTTTTGAAGAGGGTACCTCCGCATTATGCCTCAGAATGTAGCCATCTATGCTTTCAGGGGGCCTGGTTCTGATCTAGGCTTTGCCAAGGGCAGAAGACTTGGTGTGTACTGGGTGGTCCTTGCATTTGCACACATCTGTGCTGTGCCCCTCAGGAGCTAAAGGGAGAATTTGTCAAGGGGCACCTGATCTGAGCTAGGTAGACAACCCTGCTTTACCAAAACAAATTCCCCTCTCATACCTATAGGGAAACCACTGTGAGTTTAATTAAAGTATATGAGTTCTATGCAGTGGTTTTAGTGGTAGAATGAGAATATGGCTATTAATTGGATTTTAGTGCCTTTCTCGCAGAACTAATTCAGTAGAATAATTAGCTACGTTTCTGTTTCATTTCAACTTTCTGACTTTATTTCTTTTCTTTTTCTCCTTTTCCTGTTTATGCTGGGAAAACTTTCTCTTGCTGTCTTACTCTGTTGCCTCCAAGGAAAAACCCGCCCAAACGGTAAAAGTTTAAACATGTAGATGTCTTGATAATACTGTCTTTTACTGTTTCAAGCGTTCCATCAGTGAAACAAGGCAAAATATTTCAGTGGGGTTAGAGTAATTATAAAAGGTGTGTTGGTTCAGAAAACTGTATCTGTGTTTAGCTGGGCCTCAACTGCTGCTTTTCTGCATCCCAGTGCAGAAGCTGCCTTTAAATGCTGTGAAAAGTCACAGTTGCACCCGTGCCTTTGTAGCTGGCCGGAGTGAGGTGCTGTGTGAAGCCTTGCACTCACTACTGTGTCTGTCCCTGGGCAGCCCCCCGCGGAAGCACATCGTGGACACCTACACGGAGTTCTACCACACGCCCACCCACAGCGACGCCAGCAAGAAGCGGCTGATTGAAGACACCGAGGACTGGCACCCCCGCACAGGCACCACCCAGTCCCGCTCCTTCCGCATCCTTGCCCAGATCACTGGCACTGATCACAGTGAGTACCTCGGTGCAAGTGCCATAGTGGCCAATGCCCCTGCACAGACTGGTGTTTTTAAAGCTAGGGGTCAGGGGAGATAGAGAAAGGGAAATATTACTGTAAAATCCTGCCATTACTTACTAGTTCAGGATATATACATTGCTGGACATCATTCCTGATTGAGCTGAATTAAAACTGTCTAGATAAATCCTAAAATTTCCATTTCTACTCCCAAATGTATTGAAAGATACATATTTGTTGTTTATTTCCCCCCCATGTCACCAAAATGGCGACATTCCTGATCATGTTGACAAATGCCTTAAGAAAATTACTGCAACTAGATTTGCTAGCCTTAAAATCAGGACTGGGAATTTACATTATCCCTTACTCAGACCTCTAGAACCTTGGTGGGAAATAGCCTGGCTGCAAACAGACGCTTGGATTATCACCTGATAGAAACCCACTGGATGTTCATCCAAAAGAAATACCTCTTAACTTCCATTCATCTTCACCTTCTCAAATCACCTTTCTCAATGCCAGCATGGAGAGTGGGCCAACGGGAAGGGCAGAGACCAGCAGAGCCACTTTTCAGCAGTCCTACTAGCTGAAAAGGGGCTCTTGAAGTTCACAGACATAACTCACGTCCATTGGGGTGTATTTAGAATCAAAGAATCCTAACAAGCCTTGTAATTTCCTGTTGTAGTAAATGCATTGGCACAGCAGAGAATCTCAGTGTTGTGGTACAGTGTCTTTAGTGCCCTAAGTAATAAAAATTTTCTATTTTTCTTCAGTGAAAGAACCAGAAAATGAAGCTGGGAAGAAGACTAAGTGAGTTGATGTTTTGCATTTTTATTACTTTGATACTTTGCATGATTTAATTCTTAACTTGTAGTGTTTGGTGCACTTGTGTGACATCTGAGTGTTTTTAAAATGTTCCTTCCCTTTTTGCCTTTTACTTCAGCATGTAAAAATCGAGATCTTTTTCTCCATAGACAAAACCTTTTCAAAAGCTGTTGGTGCAGTCCAGTAGTAATGTTTGTGCAGGAGTTTGTGTAGAGGTTTTCTGTAAACTTGGACCGATTTGTTTGCCTGTATAAGGTCAGCCTGTGTTTTCCTTTTCCAAGTCTTATCAGGCATTTTTGATTTGTGAGTGTGGATCTGATTGCAAGACGTAAGTGGGAAGTATTGCTGTTCTGGCTGCAAGTGAGGGTCAGCTGTCTCCTTGCTTAGGGATAAGCATTGTTTGAAAGGAGCACCAACCAATGGCTAAATCTAATGGTTCTTCAAGTCAGTGAGACTTTCATTACTGACTTTGACTAACACTGGATCCAGCTTTTTGACAGAGAGGAAGACAATGCGATTGGAATAGTGCATGGAGTTTGCATGCTCACTTGTGAAACTGCATAAGACAAACTTTCTTTCTTTCTTTCTTATTTTTCTTCTATCACTTCTTTCCACAGGGAAAAGGTTCCCATCCACGTCCTTAGCCCCAAATACACAAAATTACGTGACTGGCACCATGAAGTCTCAGCACGTGTTCTTAATGTCCAGTGATTTTACCCAAGTTGCAAAAGCAAAATACAAACACTTCCTTCCTTTCTTCTTTTCCATCTGCTTTGCAAAGAAAAAAAAAAGAAAAGAAAAAAATGAGAAAAGAAAACATCTTTCAGTAGCCTTNGGGCAGCCCCCCGCGGAAGCACATCGTGGACACCTACACGGAGTTCTACCACACGCCCACCCACAGCGACGCCAGCAAGAAGCGGCTGATTGAAGACACCGAGGACTGGCACCCCCGCACAGGCACCACCCAGTCCCGCTCCTTCCGCATCCTTGCCCAGATCACTGGCACTGATCACAGTGAGTACCTCGGTGCAAGTGCCATAGTGGCCAATGCCCCTGCACAGACTGGTGTTTTTAAAGCTAGGGGTCAGGGGAGATAGAGAAAGGGAAATATTACTGTAAAATCCTGCCATTACTTACTAGTTCAGGATATATACATTGCTGGACATCATTCCTGATTGAGCTGAATTAAAACTGTCTAGATAAATCCTAAAATTTCCATTTCTACTCCCAAATGTATTGAAAGATACATATTTGTTGTTTATTTCCCCCCCATGTCACCAAAATGGCGACATTCCTGATCATGTTGACAAATGCCTTAAGAAAATTACTGCAACTAGATTTGCTAGCCTTAAAATCAGGACTGGGAATTTACATTATCCCTTACTCAGACCTCTAGAACCTTGGTGGGAAATAGCCTGGCTGCAAACAGACGCTTGGATTATCACCTGATAGAAACCCACTGGATGTTCATCCAAAAGAAATACCTCTTAACTTCCATTCATCTTCACCTTCTCAAATCACCTTTCTCAATGCCAGCATGGAGAGTGGGCCAACGGGAAGGGCAGAGACCAGCAGAGCCACTTTTCAGCAGTCCTACTAGCTGAAAAGGGGCTCTTGAAGTTCACAGACATAACTCACGTCCATTGGGGTGTATTTAGAATCAAAGAATCCTAACAAGCCTTGTAATTTCCTGTTGTAGTAAATGCATTGGCACAGCAGAGAATCTCAGTGTTGTGGTACAGTGTCTTTAGTGCCCTAAGTAATAAAAATTTTCTATTTTTCTTCAGTGAAAGAACCAGAAAATGAAGCTGGGAAGAAGACTAAGTGAGTTGATGTTTTGCATTTTTATTACTTTGATACTTTGCATGATTTAATTCTTAACTTGTAGTGTTTGGTGCACTTGTGTGACATCTGAGTGTTTTTAAAATGTTCCTTCCCTTTTTGCCTTTTACTTCAGCATGTAAAAATCGAGATCTTTTTCTCCATAGACAAAACCTTTTCAAAAGCTGTTGGTGCAGTCCAGTAGTAATGTTTGTGCAGGAGTTTGTGTAGAGGTTTTCTGTAAACTTGGACCGATTTGTTTGCCTGTATAAGGTCAGCCTGTGTTTTCCTTTTCCAAGTCTTATCAGGCATTTTTGATTTGTGAGTGTGGATCTGATTGCAAGACGTAAGTGGGAAGTATTGCTGTTCTGGCTGCAAGTGAGGGTCAGCTGTCTCCTTGCTTAGGGATAAGCATTGTTTGAAAGGAGCACCAACCAATGGCTAAATCTAATGGTTCTTCANTCAACTAATGACTAACACTGGATCCAGCTTTTTGACAGAGAGGAAGACAATGCGATTGGAATAGTGCATGGAGTTTGCATGCTCACTTGTGAAACTGCATAAGACAAACTTTCTTTCTTTCTTTCTTATTTTTCTTCTATCACTTCTTTCCACAGGGAAAAGGTTCCCATCCACGTCCTTAGCCCCAAATACACAAAATTACGTGACTGGCACCATGAAGTCTCAGCACGTGTTCTTAATGTCCAGTGATTTTACCCAAGTTGCAAAAGCAAAATACAAACACTTCCTTCCTTTCTTCTTTTCCATCTGCTTTGCAAAAAAAAAAAAAAGAAAAGAAAAAAATGAGAAAAGAAAACATCTTTCAGTAGCCTTTCTGCAAGAGAAATTCTAGCCTTTTCTATACTTTTCTAACACTTTCCTACTGATGTGTAAAAAAATGGGATGAAAATGTTTTTGTGCTAGTCATTAGTTGACAAAAAATACATATTTAAAACTTAACAACTTGGGTGGCTGAATCTCCCAATGTGGGGGAGGAGATGGCTGTTTCAGTTCTTTTTTCTGCCTGAAAGAAGTCATTTACGTTGCTGAGTTGGAGTTACTGTAGGCTGTTAGCAGAAAATTTTGAACAAATTAATAAGAAATTGTATTACCTTGATTCTGGGGCTGGGAAAAGAAGATGAAGAGGGAATTCTGTGCACTTATTTCAAATTATCATACCTACCAGGACACGTCCATATCTATCTTGGATTTCACTAGATTTTCAGCAGGTCCATTTTAGAGTGGTTGTAAATGTTTTACAAAGTACAGCAAGAAAACAGACTGCTTTTAAGCAAAGAAAAGAAAAATTTAAAAAATAATGTTCCAATGTTTTGAATTGAAGTGAAAGCTCAATATAAAGATTTTGCTGCTTAGACTAGTAATATGTTCATGTTGTGGAAAACTTAAAAAAGAATAATTGAGCAGAATGTTGCTGTGTAAGAGCTTCAACGCATCTTCTAGCAGGGACAAGATTAGACAGTAGTATTTATTTATTACAGAGTGAAGCTTATAGGCTTTCTTGCATTTATGAAAGCTTCACAGCCCTATGGTTCTCCTGTAAAATAATGTATTATAGTAGCTATACATTCATTAATTTATGCATTTTGAAGCTTGAAGAGTATTTTAATAAAAGTTGCTTTTATCTTAGCTCTGTCTGTTTTTCTTTTGGGTCTCTCGGA
This sequence comes from Oxylabes madagascariensis, assembly GCA_013400675.1. Classification (NCBI taxonomy): domain Eukaryota; kingdom Metazoa; phylum Chordata; class Aves; order Passeriformes; family Timaliidae; genus Oxylabes; species Oxylabes madagascariensis. The sequence goes on along the minus strand of VYZR01050389.1, from coordinate 38,058 downwards.
CTCCCTTGAATAGTCTTCTCATGCATGGGGCTGACATTTCATTGCACCTTCACAGCCTATAGGAAGAGAAACAATTACATCCCAGCTGCATAGTAGAAACAATCTGAATTGTTTAAAACTGTCCCAGTATTTTAGTTCCTGATCATCTTAAAAATGGGGTATGTGTTTGTGTTATTGAAATTGACGTGAGATTTGCAGGAATGAATAAAATGGTTGACCCTTACAGGAGCAAGAATTACATGAAGTAAAGCTCACTTTTTGGCTTTTGCAGTACTTGTTGGACCAGATAAAGTTTGAGACCTCAAACAAAGGTGATTGTGAAGCATGTGTAAAAGCCTGGTTTCTCACAACTGCACAATGAGAACCATTGCAATTGCTTTGGGTTTATGCAGCTGACCTACACACTCCTCTGATGGACTTAGTCCTGTGAACAGATGCTTCTGCAGAAGACTTGGCTGGGTTGGTTTTTTTTTCCCTTGTACAATGTTGGAACTTGAGAGGACCTTTGGAACCATTTTAAGTTTGAGTTTCCTTTTCAGATGGTTTATTCTGCTATACAGTACAGCAGTAGCTTATGGTATTTGTGATTTTATCTTTAGGAAAAGACAAACAGAAAATGGAGACTTCAGGTAATAGATAAGTTATCTAACACTAACAGTCACCAATGTGGATGCCTAACACTGCACGGATTTGCCCTGGTAATGATGGCTCGAGGGGTATCACATCTTGCACACTTTTTTGAGTTAACTCCTTAGGGACAGTAGGAGAAAACATTCACTTCAATAATTTCACTGAAGAGTGTTTTTATGAGAAGTGTCAATCAGTTTAATTTCCATGCCCCCCATCACATAACTTGGCGGTGAGTACTGTGTTACTAAACCCAAGTGTGTTACTGAATGCACATACACCACAATATAATAATGTGATAGGGTACTGCATATTAAAGTGGGAATGTAAAGTCGTGTATTTAAATTGTTCTGCTGGGTTTATATAATTTCTTTATGAACAGAATGAATTGTGGGCATTTCAGAGATCATCAATGCAGTGAAAACTGTGGAAGGTTAGAAAGGTTATCACTTAGATTCTCTGTAAAGGTTTCTTTTTAAGGGCAAAATAGTTTGACCTTCAGGTATTTTTATGTTCTGGAGATGTCCCTAGGTAATGAGAATGTTTTCATGTTGTTATTAAACTTAGCATTATGTTTATCTGTCTTACCAGTTCTTATCCTTTTGAAGGGTGAATTGCTGTAGTGAGAAGTAGAAGAATAAACCCTCTCTAAATAATCAAAAGAATAGAAGCCTCTGCTTTGAGTAAAATTAAACACAGTCATAGTCTGTCTTTTAAGGATATGAGAGTAGTTTGAGAGAGACTACCAAATTATTAGTTTTCTATAAATTCATTGTAAAAACACCACTAGTTCCAAAAGTGTTTTATGAATGTGTGAAATGAACTTCATTTACTGCTTGAAAGATGTCATCCTTTCACCCAATGTCCCCATTGCACAGAACCTACTGGCATTAAATTTTGGACTTTTTGTTACTGTTCTCAGAAATTGACCATTTTTTCATTTGTGTCTGGCAAACATGCCTTATCTCATGTCTGATTCCCAGCATACATCTGATCTTTGAAAACATATTATGAGTGGGTTTTTTAAATATAAACGAATAAGCTTAAATTGTAGAGATCTTCTAGAAGTATCAATGTGACAATGAAATAAAAACTTCTCTTTCATCAGTGATCTTCAGTAAAATATCCCAATTTAATAATATTCAGCTTTTCAGGCAGGCATTGTTCAAGACAGATGTTCTGTGTGGTTTTTATTGTGTATTTCTAGCTGTAACCCACTAGGGATTTTTGTTTGGATAAAATAGATTCTCCTCTTCAGCAGCTGGAAGGACAGGAAATAGAAGTAGAAAGCCCTCATTGAAATGTGTAGATTGCAGCTTTTAAACCAGTTGTACTTAAAACTTAGAAAAGCAATGTCTAGCCTTTGTATAAAGTTTGTGTTTTTGATTATTTCTATTTCTGCAGTGCCGTATTTCCAAGGTTTTGGGGGTTTTTTTTAATGTTCACTTTTAACCCTCTCCTTTTGAGCTGCCAGGTCCAGATTTGGTTTTGCCTTAAACTGTAGAGTCAATTCATTGTCCTGAGTGAGGATTTTCTATGTTTGTAGTTTAGTTGATCCAGAGCAACTGGAGAATATTTGTCCTACTCTTGGTTGGTCTTGAAACAATCTGTCATAAAATCATGTATTTATTTTTCTCTCCCACATGTCATGAATATATGTAAAGTATACCTGCAGATCTACCTGATGGAGTAGTAACCCAGGATACCTGTATTAATTTGAATAAAAGCTCCATAACTACCCCAACTTTGGAGATGCCACCTGCAACAGAATTTCCATCCATACCTTTATCACCTTTGAGGTCTGCTTCCTGGTCGTTCTTAAATCTGTTCAATAATTTTCAGTACTTAAGACTCCCTACTTTAATAAGATACTTAATTCTGCATACTAATGTAAGGAAAAAAAAGGCAGAAATGCCTGCCCCTGTGGCTAATTTAGTGTGCTCAAAACTTACTGTTGTGGTTACTCTCTACCTTGTAGTTTACTTTTTCTGGTTTATTCCAGTGATATGTCTGGCAGGTGCTTTTCTTCAAGTACAGCACTTTAAAACAACATTTTCTAGATTTTTTTTTTCCTATAACAACTGAATCACAGAAAAGATAGAAAAATATGGAGAAATACATAGTGTAATGTTCACAAAACTAACACAGCCAAAAAGTTGTAGCAAAAAGCATATAAAGCTTTGGGGTGAATCCCAGTAGCACTTGTGTCACTTTGAGTATTTTCTAAAGTTGTTTTCCATCACATAATATAATCCCAAATACATGTGTTCCATCTTTGTAAATGTCCAATACTACTTGGCTTTCTGAGTTTTAAAGCAGCAGGACGCTCTCAGCCTTCATGGAAAGTTTGAAACTTCTTAAGTGTGTTTTACATCATTTTATCGTCTTAATTGTATTTTACTGTAAATTTCATGGTCGTCTTGGAGGTTTTTTTTGGATTTTGGGTTCTTTTTTTCTTCTCAGTTTACTAACGCTTTCATGCGCAGTGTTTCCTGTTCTACTTTAATGTAGATTAAAAATCTCTTTCTCTGTGTGTCTTCACTTGGTTTTATTACTGTGAATGGAGTGAAAACAATGCTAGACCAGAACCTGCAGCTGCTCTTTTGCCGATAGCAGATTCCTGTCCCGACAGTGTCCTCTTTCCCAGACTTTCTGAGCATACTGCTGCGCCAGCTTCTGCGAGGTAAATCATTCACAGGGGTTTTGATTCAGTTAACAATCTATCTAGGTTCTAGCCTGGATTTTTCTCTCTTGGAGGAGAGAGGGTTGTTTGTCATTCTCTTAAAATAAACTTCATTAAGCTGCTGTGACTAGGGATTTTCCTGGAAATGGTGGGAGGGGGAAGGAGAAAAATTAGATAAAAAAGAGGACATTCATGAACAGTCTCGTGGACACTAGTTAAAATAATATACAATATTTATTTGTGTGTATGCTGTCAGTGGGTGTCCACCTATGTTTTGGATGGAGTAGCTTTTCATTGGTCTCAACAAGTCAAAAGTGAATATGGATTTAGAAATATAAAAGTAATTTTTTAAAATATGAGTTATTCCATTTGTAACACAGTGCACAGTGTTGTACTATGATGCAATCACAGAAAACTAGGAGATTATCTGGCAGATTTCCTGTCACTGGCCCTGCATAGTTTTACTGGCACTTACCTTGGCAAATTGCTGTACTTTGGAGGTCATCTCTGGGTACTAGACAGCAACGGTAATTTTAGGCAGAAGACAGCGAAAGTAGTTTGAAGGGTGATTGATTGTTACTGTTACTGAAGGTCAATAACATTTTCTGATCGTTTATCTTACATTGTGCAAGAGTTTTTGAGTTCCAGGTAGCATGCACAAGCACAAAGTCATAACTTGAAACAAAGCTATTCTTGTAAAAATGAGAATTAAATGAACAGTGCCTGGCCTTAGACAGATATTCATGCTTGAATAAAGCATACAAGAATATACTGTTGCCTACACCTGCGTGGTCTTTCTGCTGTAGGAAAACTAATACTAAGATTTGGAATTGACCAGTTTTAAACCTTTAAAACAATAGTCTCAACTAGCTGAGAGATGAGGAGAAATCTGACATCAAAATAAAAGTCTATTTTGGTATCATATGAGGATATTTTTGTTGTCTCGGAGAAGCAGGCATGTTCATGAGCTAACATGAGCTTAGGCAGGAAGGGATGGAGAATGATGGGCTGGTAGGTTCCTTCATGGTGACATTTGGTTTGAACCAGTACAGTAAAGAAGATTTAGTTGTGATGTTTTCAGTAGCAAATTCTCTTACATCAATAAAGATGAAAAATACACACAGAAGATGCATGACAATAGTCCTGGTGATTTTTTTTTTTAAACAGAAAACCTGGGATGAAAAAGGCAGTGAAAAAAAGCACTACTTCAGTAATTGATTTTCATGTTGACCAGTGAAATTCCAGCATGATTACACCTTCTTGCCCCATCCATGGATGTGTTCAAGGCCAGGTTGGATGGAGATGCGGGCAAAGTCTAGTGAAAGCTGTCCCTGCCCACAGCAGGAGGGTTGGAAGTAGATGACCTTTAAGGTCCCTTCCAATCCAGACCATTTTATGATTCTGCTGAGCTATAGGTGCCTTGCAGATACCACTGCAGCTACTGTGCTCTGAGTACCAAGGAGTCTTCTCTAAATCCTAGCTCTGCATCTGAGTCCAGGCAAAGAAAATTTAAATCTAATCTCACTCAAAACCTATGACTCTAAATTTTGTTATTTTGCAGAATGAACCTAGCAAGAGAGCAGCTTTAAAATGTGAAATCTGAAAAGCAGCCATGTTCATGGTGGTTCCATGGATATGAGCCGAAGTGTTTTTACAAATACGGAGGTAGATGGTAAGAATTTTCTGCTCAAGAAGGGCAGAAATTGGAGCAGCTTCTGTGGAGCTGTAAAGGGAAGGTTTAGCGTTGGATGTGGGAAGGACAACAAAATATTTGATACAGCTGTGTAGTCTGGATTCTCCACTGAGCTGAGAGGTCATCAGTGTAGGCGCTATAGTTAATGTTTATATTTTGTTAGTGAGCAGATTCTGCTGTTTTTATAATGCTCTTTTGAGTGGGAAATAGAGCAAATCTGATCTTCAAACCCCCTTTTTAGTAAAATGGCACCTCCTGCAAATCAGCATGGAGCAATTCATGAGTGCCATGTCAGGCTTTTACTAAAGAAAATTGGGCTATCCAAGGGTGAGTAGACTTGCTCTTGCTACTGATACCTTGCATTTGTTGTCAAGGACTGACATAGGTCCTTATTTTCCGAATGTGCTCCGTATTTCTTGGCTGAAGCTCCGTAAATTGTACCACCCTGCTACTTAACCACCAAGAAGGAGAAAGCTTGCTGTGAAATATATGGAGGATCTGGATTTGATTTCTAGATTAAAGTTAAGTGAGCTGCTTATAAGGTAGACTTCATAATGCTTTTTTATTGTAGTTTTAGTCTTCATTGAAAGCCTTAAATCATTGTATGTCTATATAACCAACTACTGTAAGTTATAGTGTATTATTACTCCATTTCATATATGCGATGTCCTCCTTTAAGTTTAACAGTAAAATGTTTAAGAGCAATTACAGCCTTTCCAGAAGGCTGTAACTTCCAGAGAGTTGCAAAAAGTCATCTTAAAAAGTAATCCTGGCAGTATTAGACCATGTAAACCACAGAATCTGGTGCTTCCAGAGAAAGTGTATAACTAATATAAAACAGATGTGATGCCAGCAGGTCTTTAGATTGTGTTTTATGTCCATGCTTTTTACAGTCATGCAGATCTACCTTTATGTTTTCTTTTAATGGAATTATTCCTGATATAAATACAAAGACTTAGTAATAAATAATAATAGGTATTAATCTTGATTTTTGTTGTGCACTTTCTGATAAGTGGACAGCCAAGAACATTCTCTGCAGAAATTGTAGTCTGGGAGAAGAGGAGGTCTCAGGCTGACTGTACTGAAACTGTCAGAGTTGTTATGGTTGTTTTGGTGTGATGATGAGCAAGAGGAAGTAAAATACGGGGGAGAAATATTGCTCTCTTGTGGTGAATGCTGCTTGTCCTTCTGCTTTCTTTTATTGTATAGAACTTTTGTTTGAGAACCTTTTGGAAGTCATAGTCAAGTGTATACCTTATCTTCCCTTCGATCATTCAGGTTTTAAATGCCAGCAGCCAAGTAATCTCAGTGTCTGAAGTGTCATCTCCTGATACTAGGTAGTTTCTTGTATACTGATTGTGCTCTTGTTCAAATTTGTTATCTTTTAAGTAATTATCCAAATAGTTTGGTCTTGTGGTTAAACAAACACTCAAGCTTTAGCTGTAAAAATGCCTCAAAAAATTGTTTTCAGCATGTTCTGATTCCCAGGGCATGAGTATTTGGTTCCTAAAGAAGGAGGTAAAAACGCCCTGCTACTCACTTACTCTTTTTACAAAAGATGCAAGAATACCAGCTAGTAAGAGTTGTCCATTGCTATCTTGTATGTTTAGTCAAATGAGGAAATTTCTTCTCTGTATATTGTCTCATTATAATTACTCATGAAATTAACATCAACTAGGAAGATGACCGTGCCTGCTCCAGATGCAGCAAGCTCTTTGCTGGCGAGTGAAGCACCTCCTGTCCCCAAGATGTGTGCTGTGGCCACGCAGACCACCGAGTTCCCCCTGCCTGCTGACCCTGCTGGGGGGCTGCCTTCTCCAGCCGTGCACGTGGGAACAGCCCTCAGGCTGCCTCCTGCCCTTGCCAGGTACATCCGAGCCAGCAGTGTTAGAAAGGTGCAGTCAGAAACTGTAATTTTACACACATTGAATCGCAGAGTGGTTTGGTTTGGAAGGGGCCTTAAGGATCATTTGGTTCAAATGCTCCTGCCATGGGCAGGGACACCTCTCACTAGACCAGATTGCTCAGGGGCCCATCCAATCTGGAAATGAGCATTTCCAGGGTTGGGGCGTCCACGGCTTCTCTGGACAGCATTTTCCAGTGCCTCACCATCCTTGTAGTAAAGAATTCCTTCCTAATACCTAATCTAAATCTCTCCTCTTTTAGTTTAAAGCCACACAGTTTCACCTGATTCTTTTTTTGATGATGATGCTGCCAAGATGGAGCAGCTTAAAAGTTTCCTGACCCTCATAGTGCACTGGCAATTTATATAGTAATTAGAAATTCAAGTAGCTTTTAGGCAAAAGTTCTAAAAATAATTTAAAAATTAAAGCAGCCTTTTGATGGAGGAGGAAAAGCATGGGTAGGAGATTCAGTTAGGTTTTGTTGACAGAAGTTGGTGACATGGGAAGAATATAGTCACCCTTGCTACAAAAAGTGTTTTTAAATTGTCCAGTAGCCCAAAGCTTTTGGAGGGGAATACAAGCTTTAACTTTTGTAGTGATGGGATTTCCAGAATGTGAGTCTTTACCAATAGGGAGAGAAGGTGCTTTCCTCAGTAATTAATACTACAGGGTACCTGAAAAAACTATACCTGTTTTGTTTGTTTGTTTATGAGTAAGGATGGTTCTAAAAAAAAAAAAAAATTGAATGAACTCCTGAGCTTTCGTTAGCATTGCCAGAGGTGTAATAAGTGTTTGATTAATGACTTCTCTTGCTGCTTTTGGGCAGGTATGAAGCATCTCTGCCTACTTGTGAAACAAATTCTTTCACTAAAATCTCAAGCTTTCAGTCTAAATCATCTGTAAGTCATACAAGGTAAATCTTTTAAGGTATATCTACAGCAGACTGCTAGGTATAAGCAAGTTATTCAGGCAGTGTTTTTGCCTTTAAACCTGGGAAGTGGTATATAGTTGTGTAGGTATTTGGAGTGTTTTGTCCTTCTTTGTAGTTATTTTAAAAAATACACAGTAATTCAATGGATAATCTTGAAATTTTAAAATAAGAACACAAATTAGAGGTTAGAAATTGTAGGAGTTATTTTGAAGGCAGTCTGGTTTTTTTCACCTTTTTTTTTTTTGTCTGTTTAAATTCATTTCTGCCTGTAAAATAAGTAGAGAAAACGAAAAGGGGTTTACATGCTAAATTTGGCAAGGGTTGCTGAAAATGGACCTGCAGAAGTTATATCACCAAATACTCAAGTTTTCTATGTTTACTGTTTATTATGAAAAAGAGGACAAGGTAAATGATCTTCTGGACTAATTCTGTCCACGCCATGGAGACTTAAATGGATCCATGTGGAGAGTTCTGAGCCCTGGTTCAGTGGGAATGACCCAGGTGTGCGAAGCAGAGTCTTTGATGGGGAATTTGAAAGCTGACAGATGCGAAATGCTCACTTGATGAGGGGAAAGTTTTATTTGTGGGTGAAATCAAAATTGCTGTTCTCTGTATTAGTATTCAAGTTGCTCACACATTGCCTAATGTCTCTGTGAGCTGGAAACTTCCATAACTTTCCAGTAGTTAATGTGGTCTGGTTTTGTACTGTATCTCTGTCAATCTTTCCTACTTTCTCTGTTTTCTCCTGTGTTGGCTCAAAGCTTCTCTGCTGCAAAAGTAATGCTGGAAGATCCTTCGGGAAATCTGCCGATCCTTGGAGCCTCTCCTTCTCCAGTTCTTTCTCCTTTTGAGCAGAGATCAAAAATTAAGAGCATAGCTGCTGCTGCAGTGTCTGCTGCTATTGCTGTCCGGGCCAGGTAGACATCAACTTCAAAAGGAATGTTTTATAGGTTGGTTTAAGGAGGTTCCAGTTCACACAAGAAAAATTGGTCCCTGGCAGGGTTGTGAAATCAATCGGCTCTTTCACAATAGTGGGCAAGTCATTAGAATATGTCCAAAGCTCCCATGCCCGATTTATAGTTTAGCTGCTCTGAACCTTGGTGAGTAATTCGACCATTCTGTTCCTCATGATACCTGTTTTACAGTTCGGTTAGTAAATTAACTGTAAATAACATTTGTGTTACGTGAGTGACAAAGAATAATCTGTAACTTTGAGGAACTTTTTGATGCTTGAAAACAATAGCTTGCTGAGTTCCATCTAAATCTTTACTGTGTTGCTTTTTATAAAGGCTTGCTTAGAGCAAACATTTTGACAAGTTTTTCAATCATCCATTCATATCAGTAAAATATTTTTAATGGGCAATAATACTCATATTTTTGTATTTCTAAATTACATAGATGTCCTAAGGTACTAATAAATTATGAAGATTAGAAAGCTTACACAAAATCAGAAAATGAAAAAAATGAAAAAGATTTCTCATTACTTTTTATTTTACTTTATTAATGGTAAAAATGTATGAAAAACACGCTTCTCGCGCCTTAGTGGGTTGTCTTGTGCCTCCCCTGATTTGTGCAGCCTCCACTTTGCGGGCTGCCTGTTTAGACATAATTCCTGCATCGTTTGTCCTGGGTTCAGTTTCTCCAAATAGACTTTTCATAAGGGATTTTGAGTTGTCAGTGGTCCCAGCCATCCTGAACTTTGTGTGGTTACCTCGTTTGCTTATGGGGTCTTTTTACACGCTTGCTAGACTCTACGAGCCTAGTGCCTACCGCTCGCTGCTGGATGCCCTGCTCATCACGCCTGTCGCTAAGCCTCCTCTGCAGGCCAGCGCGCCCTCCAGGAAGTCCACAAGTGCTCTGGAGTTCCCAAAGAGCAAGAGGTATTGTCCAGGTGTGATGTGAGGCTGGCACTTAGGACTCACAGGGAACTGGCTACTCCTTCAAAGCACATTTCTGTTGTCTGCATGCTTGTGCCTGTCCTGGTCTTTGACGTGAGGTCACCAGCTCCAAACCCTGCTGGTTTCATCTCTTTGCCCAACTAATGTGCACCCTGGACGTGCTGGTGGTGTTTGTGCAAGTCCACCATACTAAAGCAGAGGTTTCCTCTCCTCACTGGCTTCAAGTGCCCTCTAATATGCATGGTGGTGCTTGTGTTGTTTCATGAGCCTCTGAGGGAGGCAGTGTCACTCTACAGAGGCAGCTGGAGAAGAAACAAGAGATTCTGGCTTGAAGCTTCTGTGTGGGTGAATTATTTGCCACTGTTCCTTGAGCAACTAAGCGTCACGTTAGGCTATTTTTTAAAGCTCACTTTGAATGTATAAAATCAAATAACTGGCATGCAGGCCAGCAAATGACTGTTTTAAAAATTATTTGCTGTCTAGGCCCTTTGTTCCCGCACTGATTCTATTCAGTGCACAGGACTGTTTGTTCTCCTTTCCTGACCGCAGCAATGTTAACGCTTGCTTCTGCGGAAAGCTGCTTTTATGAGCTCAGTTGCGCAGGCAGGAATCTGCTTGGTTATTTTACAGGACAGCGTGTATTAAATTGTGCTAAGGAAGAAATAATCTGTGGGTTTTCTTGTACCTATTTATATTTTCACAAGAGTTAGACCCTTCTAGATATAAGGCCCAATTATAAGTAGAGCTGAGATCTACTTGATGTAGAAACTTGTGTTGAGTAACAAGTATTAGTTCTTTTTCTTCTGTTTCATGGTTTTCAAGGTGACTTCAGTTTCTAGAGAAGGCTAAAGTAGCCCTAACTTCTCAGGGAGGGGAAATAGTAAGTGGAATAAGGGGAAGGGGAAATAAGGGAAATAAGACACAAACCACCTTTATTTGTATCAAAATTTCTAACTTGTAGCATATCCACTTAAAAAAGATTAAAAAGCCACATTAACAGAATTGTGGTGATATAATACAACTTAAAATACCAATTTTATTTTTGCCACTGAACTTACTAGAAAACCTTTTATGTACACATTGAAAGAGAAAACCTCTTGAGGAGGTTTGTGCACTCCAGGTGAAGCTCAGGCCATGCCATCAGCAAGACTTTATTCTTTAGCTGTGGTGTTTGTTTGGTGATACTTCAGTAGAATGAAAACAAATTCTCTGACTTCCCTTTTTTTCTTTCACTCGCTAATGTGCATTGTTTATGGCAAGTGAAGGAAGATTATTATATTAATGGAAACTTTCTCCTTTCTGAATCTGTAAGTGACTTTCTGTTTGTCCATTGTTTGCTGACCATATAGGGGGAAACTCTCCTGGTGTGGAAGATTTATTTTCGGAGATGCACTCAGTGTTGGGGTTCCCAAAGTGTCTCCATACAGTTGCTGTCCCTTACAAGTACTGTGTGTTCAAAAAGGCAGGAAACAATGGAGAACTGGTTTCATTTTGCCACAATTGAAGTTCAGTTTTGGAGGGGCTTAATCTGATTTTCTCTTCCAACTGACAGAGCTGGAGAGAGATGTGCCAAGGAGCCAGAAGGTACACTGGGAATACAGAGACCGTATAAGCCTGCCCAAAAGACCATATCAGTATTGGTTATATCAAAATTCAGGTTGGATGGCTTGAAATAAGCATCCATGGATTTTTAGGAGGTTTTAAAGGTAACCTTTGAACTTGTGAAAAATTAATTTTCTCTTAAGCCATTGCAATAGCCAGGTTATCCTAGTTATTCAGGTTGGTGCCACAAGGCTGTGGCATGAGTGGTAAAGGAAGCATATGATTTTCAGGCTGTTAGGGACATCCCAAACAGAAGATGACCTAAAATTTGGGAACGTGATGTAGCAGTACAGTTAGTCTGAGAATGCTCGGCATAAAACTGCATTTTAAAAAGGATTTTTTTCAGGAATAACCAGTGTTGCCCTGAAGATAGCATACAACAAATCAGGGTAATGGTTTCTGGTTTCCATATTATCATCCTTAGTCCTGAGCTGCTGGCACTGGTAAGGAAGGAGAGGTTACCAGTAGATGGAGCCAAAGAAATGAGGCTTTGTGCTGTCTTGTCCTGTTGAATAAAGGACCACAGCCTTTGCTGTATGGCTTGAGAAACATGTAGGAAAAGGAGATAAAAGAAGATAAATGCAGTGTCAGTAACTACGTATTGTTACTGAATTTCAACAAAGATCAAGCAAAACTAATCAACTGTGTCAGGAAAGGAATAATAGATTTGAGAGAAATGTACCCATTGAGTGTGAAACTAGGTATTAAAGTGTCTTTGCGTTACAAGTAGTGACATACTGTGATATGTAAACGAATATAATGCCAAAAAGTTGTTTTAAATGGCAGCTCACTTCATCTCACAATAAAATAGTTGGTGAGAAAGGAGAGCTGACATCTTACATCCCATAACTAAAGAGACAAGTATATGACAGAACGCAGTAGACTAACTAGTTCAGTAGAACATTTGGCTCAACCAAGAAAGCCAAGTAAACTACTTTGGAGTTTTCTGGCTCTTTTATATCTTTCATAACTTTCATGAAAAGGTAATGAATCTATTTTACCAAGGTAGCTTAGGCTTCTTTGCATTATCTCTGGGGACAAACTCAGGAAGGTTGTAGCTATAACAAAAGCAGGGTGTTGATTCTGTTCTGCAGTAAGATTCCTTCAGGAATACTTCCCTTTTATCCCTCTCACTTCACTGTCTCTGCTCCAAAAAGCTGGCTGTCTTAAACTGCTCTGTGCTGGGTAGCAGCCAGAGTACTTGACCTTTTTCTGACTTAGTAACTGGCCTGAAGTGATGGTGAACATCCACATGTTTTCTTCTGCACCAGACTCCTCTGTAATGGGCTTTTTTTGGGGTGTACAACAGCTATGCAATCTTTCACTAAGCTAAGTGTTTCATCCTAATGGGCAACAGGGATAGCCTTGAGTTTATGGGGCTTGCATGTTTTTTAACAAACGACACATATGCAACACAGGAAATGATGTAGTTAATATCTTGCATGACCAAGAATTGGAGCTCTGCCTTAAAATTAAATCTCTACGTCGAAACACTGTGAAATTTTGGGAAACACTAGCAAGAATGAGTGTTGACCTTGACAGCCCTTTTGTTTTTGGCATGGCTTTTGGTTTATCTTCCTGATACTATGCTACATTCAGTTCCTTTAAAAAAATGGTAGTCTGGCCTTGTGAGATGAGCACCGGTATTAACTCTGGGAGAATACTTATTCTGAAGGGTGCTTTGATTTACTTCTGTGTATAGAGCACTGCTTACAGAGGGTTTGCATCCTCCCTCCCCGTAATTTGATACAGAAATACCTCCACCCAGATAACTTTCTCTGCTCTTTCTTTCTGTTACTTTATTTTGCTTTTCTTCTTTCTTGCAAGATACTGGAGCACTGTCAGGTTAAGACGAAATGTAAACACTGACACCATGATCTTGTAGTAGGGGTGGGAACAAGGTCAGCACTCAGTGCTTCTTGTCTTTTGTTTCTCCATTGTTCTACCAGAAGACCCTTGCAAAAATCCATCTGTATTTCCCTTGCTTGTGGAGTTTTGTTATCATTCTCATACCTACCTTTTTCTGGTTTCCTGTATCTATTTTTTCAGGTATTGTATATTTTGATACTGGACAAAATATAGAACATAATTTGTATGACAAACAATTGAGACCTGAGATCCAAATCACAGAATTCCTGGCTATCTGGAGAAAGCATTTACAAACTGTCCCTTAGATACTACGGGACCTGTCCTGTCAGCAGATTTGCTCACACCATAGGTTCCTTACTCCACAGTTGTTCTGGACAACAGAAAAAGTTAGTTTAACAAGCTACTTAAACTGTCATTTTTAGTCACAGAACTATCAGTAAAGTCCTGATGCACCAGACTGAGCTCAGGGCTCAGTTGACAACTTTTACAGATGAGTAGCCAATATCTTGTGCTTGCATGAGGCGAAAGTCCAGCCAAATCCCTTGAATCTGCTTGGGAAAGTCCAAATGACTTGGCCCTTTTTATCACTTTAGTGCTCTTAGAAGTTACATGACAGCAAGCTCAATTCCTTTTCAGTTATTTAGTAGGTTCTCCTTTGGCTGATAACAACATCTTCATTATTAGCTTCCCTCAGGTTTGTGTAAAGAAATTCTGAGCAGCATTGTATAGGAGTTGCCAAGGAAGGATGGAGGGAGGTTTAGGCATCTATAGCTCAGACCATGTGTTTTTCTTCTCTGGGTTGGTTATTTTCGTTGGTTGGTTTTTTGGGGTGCTGTTGGTTGGTTGAGTTTTTTGTGGTTTGTTTTGGTTTGTTTTTTTTTATTTGGGTGGTGTTGGTTTTTTGTGGGTCTGAGAAGCATCAAAACCTCTAAATACATTCAGAAAGACTTTCCAGTCCAAATTTCTTTAAATGCCTCTGAAATGTGTTCAGCCTGATCTCTGAAACACTGGTGCTTATATCATGTGTGACTTGGACCCACTTCCTCCCTCACAGGAGGAGGAATTACTACTTGCTTTTTCTAGGGTTTTTTTCCCAGTTTCCACAGTGCTTTTGTTGTCCAGGAGACAGGGTAAGTCTGAGGAGCCTTTTGTGAGCTCTGAATAAAGTTTGCACTGGCACTGTAGCCCTGTGTGTCCCTCCAAGTCTCCTGATTTCCTCCCCATAAATTTGTTTATTTTCCATACACACACTTACTTTGATAAAATAAGGCTGCACTGTGTAGCAGGAGCTGTTCTCCATGGAATTTCAGTCATGTCTGTTAAGTATAAGCTAGCATATGTAAAAAATAGAGAGGTGTCGTTGGCTTTCTTCTTTGCCAGACATTTTTCTTGGGCTGTTTTTGCAATCTGTTTCCTTTGCAATACACTTCCAGAATTATTTTGATTAATCTTCCCATAGCTTATTAATCAAACTTCTCATGGGTTTTCAGGACACAAGACTGAGTCTGACAGACTCATGTTTCACCATTCCTTCATTCTTGCAGTGTTAAAACCCCACGCCCAAAGGTTGACAGCAGAGCATTTGCAGCCTGCAGGAAATGCTGGCTTGCAGGGATGAGCCTCTTGGTTGCATTAGTTTTCATCAGGGAAAACTTTGATTTTTGCTGTAAGTATTCATCAGGTGGAGAAGGAGTAGTTTAAGAGTTATGGAACAGTGTCAAAATGCTAATGCTGGAGGCAGAAGGTAGGTATGTAATTAATAATGGTACAAATGTTCTGCCATTGAAATGTTCTTGACCTGAAGCTGACCTATGAGTGTCAGCTGGGAAGTCTGAGAAAGTACTCACACAGAACTTGCCAAATACATAAGGTAAATACATTCCTCCCTCAGCTTCCCAGTGACGACACTGAAAAACAGGTGGGAGCTCTCTTCCATAATATATTTCTTTTCTTAAATTTCAGTATATTTTTTGTCTCTTCATATCCTGTATTTTCTAGATGATGAAACTTGGGTCATCATTGTACAATATTCTAGTGAGTTGCAAAATACTAGTGGGGCTGATTATGGGCATTGTACAGCCACTTGTAGAAGATAAGTGCACTTCTGGAAGGATCCATCACTATATTTGTAAAGCTGATAACAATAACTGGAGTTAGTGTGTTTCTCAATGTAGAAAAACATGAAGTAAAATGTTGAGGAATTAACTTTGCAGCACGAATTTGAAGTTCAGCATTTAAAAGGTAGAACCTCTTATGAGAGAGACACTGCTAAGTGTGCAGTGCATCTTTGAAAGTGAGACAAAGATGGGTCTGTCTTTCTGCAGAGAACACTGCATGTGCACTTGCAGCCAGCTGATTGGAGGCTGTAATTCCAGAAAAATGTGCATTATTTCATGCAGCCTGCCATAGGCAGGCATTGATGCTCAGTAGAGGCCTGCCAAGCTGCAGTAGCAGCCTGCCTGTTAAATTAGCAGGCTGTGGTGGTGGCTTGAGTTCATTCAATTTTTGCTTTAAAGAATCAGACACACAATAAAAGGGCGTGCAAGACCTATCAGAAGTTTTGCCCTGAGGCCAGCAACTCTCTGTAAGAGTGATGGCTTCAGGCTTTTCTCTTGGGAAGCTTCTGGCTTGAGGCTCCTGCCACATAAACTTCCAGAGGTGATAAAAAAAATCAAGGTAGCTTATACCTAGGTTTATAATTGTCTTTTAGCTTGGGATCATTAGGATTTCACCTAATTTCTAAATGAAAACCCAAGTGTCTCCAACATTCTGTTGCTTCAGGAACTGGCATGCCGCATCATTCACAAGCCTTAGAATTCAGCCACAAAAATGGCAATGGTAGAGTTTCCAATCAGCAATGCAATGAGCTTTGTGGGCCGCCATCAGTCTGCTTCCTTGCCATCTTCTCCCTGGAGGGTACCTTTTCTGCTTGTTTGAAATCCATTTTTGTTTGTCGAGTAGCCTCTGCTTTAAAAGATAGCTGCTGAGTCAGCAGGATTTTCTTATTTCTGACTGATGATTTCTATTATTTATGACTTATATTTTCAGACAAAGGCAATAAAGAGGTGCTAGACTTGAAAAATTATTTGACAAGCAGTAATGAGCCTCTTGGCTGGAGAAGGAGGAAACTTTCTTTTTTTAACACCACAGAGTTAACAAGGAATTCTTAAAATTGCAGTGGGGCTCTGTCCTGGAGTGGGTTTGATGGATTACATGTCAAATATATTCAACAGTACAGAAGGATGTTTCTGTAACAATGAAGTTGCAGATGTGCACTTATTTCATTGTGGAAGCCAATCCTAAACTACCTTGTCATTTTCAACCACTGCTGCTACTTTGCATCAGAGGGTACTTACCTATCCTTTTTCTTTCAGTCTGCATTAGCACTTTTATGCCCTGTATCTCCACTGCCTCAAAATCTCCCTGTAATAAAGACTTGGAACATGAGTCTCAAAGGAATCGAACATGTACCTTCAATGCCTCTATTTGAGATATACAAATGTCTTTAATACCTTTTCAGCATTTGAAGATGATGGAATGCAAGGTCTCACTTGTGCTTCACTGGTCTTGTGCACACTGCATACAGCAAATCCAAGTGCTGGTTCAGCACAGCCACTGCTGTTACCAACAGCCTGCAGTTGCTGTAGCTGTTACTCATTAAACTGAGCATTCAGATTTATTCTCCAAACTGTGAATAACATTTTTATCCCTTACCCGGAAAAAGATTCTAAATACATGAATTATTTACCCTGTAAATCTAGAGATGAAAAATAAATCTAGGTTTTTGACCTGTGTTTTGGCCTCATTGTGTGTTCAAGTTCTTGTGTGTCATATGGGCAAGGCAATACTGTGCATGTGCAACACTTGTAAAGTAAAAATAGCTCGTGGATTTTTACTTTACGAACTTGGCACAACCTGTAATTCTGGGAATGACCCTGGTGAAAATACACATGGTGCACACGTGCTGTAAATTTGTTTTTCTTCAATAGAGGAAAGAATTCAAGGCTTCTAGTGTGTTATTGATGAGTTTCCAAATTGTGCAAAATATGTTTTTGGAATGGTATTTCATGTATGTATTTGGATGTATTTCACAATGTTGTTAATTTCCTCGTTTTGCAAATAACCGTCATTAGTAATTACTCCTCTACTTTGAATATTTTAAATAAAGATATTTCTTTTCAGCTTCCCAAAGGCAAGTGAGAAACAAAAAATTTTCTTGCTAGCAGGTGTAATTAGTGGCTACTTGCGCTCCAGGTGAATTGTGATTAAGTTCTGTTTTCATCATGTGTGTTTTTAAAGAGCTAAAAGAGTTCTGCCAACCCTTAAAATATAAAAGCAGCTGTAAAGTGTTCTAAAGAGGCAATATAAAATATTGTGCATGTTTAATGACTAAAGAAACAACTCTTTTTAAATGAAAATTGTGAAGGGGTTTAGCTGATTATATTGACTTTTGGCAGACCTTACTCAAATGTCCAGTTCTTAGAAAGCAGCTGCAGTGTGTAACTACCACAGCATTGTTGGTGATGACAGACCAGTGGGTGCTGCATTGTTGCAGCAGGGTGAGGGAATGTCACTCCACATCTCCATTTCACAAGTTCTCCTGTTCTAGCAGGAGGCAGCTATTTACTCTTCCCTTGTTTCTGAACAGTGACTCCATGGAAGCTACTCAGCCCGCCCCGGTGAGAAGCATCCCTGCCTGCCAGGACAACGTGGATGTGAGACCTGCTCCTGCCAACACCACACCTGCTGCAGTCCTCAAGCCAGCGGCACCCCTGGGTTCTGCCAAGGGCTGGCAGCCTCCAAACCAAGCAGGTAGCTTCCAGAGAGACTTTCTCTTGTTCACCTAAAGACCTTTGGATGGCTCAGGAAAACAAACTTCACCTTGGGTGTAAAAACAGTAGGCTTCAAATGGCTGTTTGTGGGTTTTGAGTACAGGCCAGTTTGCTTGGAAAAGAGAAGAAAAACCAATTTAGCCATTTTAGTAAGCTAGTAGCCTGCTGTTAAGTAGCCTCACATGTATGATTAGTTTCACAAATAAGCAAAATCGGTTGCTTCATGCCTCTATTAAAAGCATTTATACCAATCAATATGTATATACGCCCCACAATTTCATCTTGGTGCTTCCCATGTGACTGTAGATTCAAGCATATTCCATGCTATTTCAGGTAGTAATATCAATATATGTTGATATTATCCGTATACATGTGTTTCCAGGTGATCTTTTCAGAAGTACTAATTAATTAAAAAAAACTCCCACATTAAAAAGGCTGAAGCATTAGAGCGTTTATGTGTTTGACATCTGTAGGTTTTATTTGAGCAGGGTGCCAGATTATTACGTAAGTTTGTGTTACAGAGATTTGTGTAGAAGTTCTTGCAAGGACAATTCACGTGGCTACTACCTTAGAATGAATTTTGGTCATTTCTGAACCTTTGAACTCACACCAGAATGTCTTTTATCTGGAAAGCATTCTCTTTTCTTTATGAGCACTCCTATGTTATTAGATAATACAGATATGTTTATGTGTGTAACTGTGTACTTAGGTTTTCATAGTATTACATGCAGTAGTTACTTGGGGTAATTTTTTAAGCTGAATTGGTCTTTGGTGCTGAATTAAACTCATGTAGTAATTTCAAAGGATCTGGGAAATCTGTATTATTAATTAAGCTTTAATTTCAGATTTTTCTTGCTAATATTAGATGAATAGTCTCGATTCTCTTTCTGGCAGGATCGATTATGCTAAATAGCTCTGTTTGGTTTTGTTTTATGTAAGGGTTTTCCCTTTTTAAAAGTATATTCAGTCCCAAAATGGCACTATAGAGGCCCTGGCATAAAAATAAAGAAAAAGAAAAATTGTTAATGCTGTGTATTTTATAATGGCTTTGGCACTTCTGATTGAATGACTGCTGTGGTGGTAACAAGTTGATGTATTTTGGTTGGGTTGTGCAGTTCTGTAGGAACCCTCAAGATGGCAATGCACTGTCATTGCTGTACATTCCTGGCTAATAGTTTACTAATGAGGGCAAGGTAAAGACTTCTTAAAATTTAGATCAGTTTAATTCTAGCAGTTTTACTTCTCTGAGTTAGCTAGCATTAGAAGGGAAAAAAACCTCAAAATGAACAGTAACAACAGAAGCCCCAAAATTTTTTAAAGTTACATTTTTGGTAACGTGTGTGCTTAAGGCAAACTTTCGTGGAAATGTCATAATCCTGCTTTTTTCGAAGTGACTGTTTGTGCTTCACGTTTGATATAACTTTGTCTCACCAAGTGATGAATTCTTTCACTTGCATAGAAACCACCCATCAGTTTGGGGTTTCTGTAGTACTACACTCATTTTTACTATGTTGGTAGGTGTTTCACTGCTAACTCCTACTAGTGTACTCTAGTATTAAGAGGAGTTAAATGTTTGAAATAGCCTTTTTTTTTTTTCTTAAGATGTTCATGAATGAGAAAGATTTAAAGAGTTTAATTAAACTACACTTGATTCTGTAGTACTCTGAAAATCTATGCGTATGCTCTCGCATAATGTGCAAATCTCTTTTTTTAAATCAGAGATACCGAGTAGGCAGTTCAGAGGGAAAGCCAGGTGGAGAATTTTTGATTGTTATGTTCCAGAACAGCTTAAAGAAAGCTTAGAAAGTTCATACTGGTAGAGAAGCTGGTAGAAAGAAATGGTCACGAGGATGTCAGCTTTGTGCTGCCTTGATGAAGGGTTCCGAGATGCACTGCTTAAGTTCCAAAGAGGCAAAAGCCGTTGTCTCTCCCCAAAAATATTGGGAGAGCCAGAAACAAAAACCATAGGAGAAAGAGACTTTGAAGACCCAGAGTTCCCTAAAAATAGAAAGTACAGGGAAGATAATGCAGCAGTGTGAATGGCAACTGCCCAGGAATTAACAGGGTGGGAGGAGGTATGATGTCCCAGGTGCCAGAGGAACTTCAGTTAACATTTGCATCTTAGGAATGCAGAGTCATCCATTGCCATGGGAAGCCAGTCTGTGCTTGTCCCCTGTAGGTGGAACAGCAGTCATAGAGGTAAAACTGTTTCAATAATTGAATGTTTTGATAAAATTAGTCAGATATTAAAGAAAAAGAAAGACTGTAAGTGTTTCAGAGAATGCTTGGACTTCAGTTCTGCTATTTGTTTTGCAGTCTGTGAGCATGAACTTTTCCTTAATGTAAAATTGCCAGTGCTCCACAGGCCAAACAAAATTTGGCTTCATAGGCCATAGGCCTGACAAAGTTTTAGACAAAAAACTCATTTGATTTCATAGCTGAAGTCTACCTTAGGAAATAATTAGAAGGAAGGTACAATCTTATGTAAATGTATAGCAGTATGCTATTGATAGCAGAAATGTATTGGGAGCAGAGTTTTGTAGCTCTGATACCTCTCACCCTTCATCTGAATAATGCCCAAGTTGTTTCCAAAGCAAAACAGGCATGTCATAGGATTTTGTTTGTGCCTGGGGAAGCTGTAAGATGCTGACTGATGGTGCGGCATGAAGATTACCAGTGATTTTATTAAGTTGTCTGACTACAGAGGTATGTCATTTAGGTAGACAACATCTTTTCAATTAGTAGCTGGAATCTCTCTTTCTTGTATAGGCCACCCAGAGAATACCTTTTTTTCTTTTTAATAAAAGTATTATGGCTTTTTTTTAGCTTCAGTGTAGGGGTTTGGGGTGATTTGTTGATTATTGTTGGGGTTTTTTTTGAGATTGTGCAGAGATGCCTGAAGGCGTCAGAGGGATTTTGTTGTAAGTGACATATGAGCTATTTCATGATCTGGCAACAAAATGCTCTCAAGTTGAATGGCTGAGATAGTGAACTTGGAGATGCTTCGGGAATTGGATTTCTCTCTGCAGAAGTCAGTCATGGTCTGAATGTGTCTCACAATGGTAACAACTTTGGGCCTGCATTATCCTCATTGGCTGTGGGGGCCATTCATGAAGTACTTACGAATGCTACTATGCTAGTTGCCCACTATGCTGGTAACAGAGATTTTAGTTCTCTTTGGAACAAAATCCTAATATTACAGGATTCCTCAGTGGTTTGGTAGAGGAAATGAGGGGTGGTGGCCTCATGCTTTCTTTTAAGGCATGGGTAAAAAGCTCAATAACCTTCAAATTTTTTTCTATTGTTGAAACAAGTAAAAACACACTGTTACTGTGTGTTATGTGTGCAAACTGGAATTTATAATAGTTCTCACTTCATTTTTGTTGAGCTATGAAGCTCTACTCGCCTACCAGAGGCGGAAGATTTTTACAAGGTTTTATTAAATTCAAAGAATGAAATAACCCAGAGCATCCTGGCTACATTGCAGTGAGCTATTCTACTATTTGATAACTAACTGTGACTTTACAGTTACGTAGCATTGCTTACCCCCAAGGAACACCAAAGCATTTCTAGTCCTGGGCGAGGACACAGTGCATGCCCAGGAATGGCTTTCACTCGCCAGCGCCGTGAACCACCTCATGGGTGAGAGATGATGGCTGCTTGTCAGCATGCCATAACATTCCACAGCAACTTGAAAGGAAGTGAATAGCACCGTGGCAAATGGAAGCTACCGGGTCAATTTTAG
The DNA here is from genome assembly GCA_013400675.1 of Oxylabes madagascariensis. NCBI lineage: Eukaryota > Metazoa > Chordata > Aves > Passeriformes > Timaliidae > Oxylabes > Oxylabes madagascariensis. The sequence goes on along the minus strand of VYZR01050389.1, from coordinate 16,274 downwards.
AAGGTATAATTGCCCCATAAGCACAGCTCTACCAACTGGAGTCAGTCCAGGAGACAAACTGTTCTCATGGAGAGTGTAGCAGGATCTGTGATGGTCAGAAGCAGTCAGGACTTCCAATGTTACATTTCTCACATGAAATTGCCTTCTCTTTCCAGACATCTTTCAAACGCTGTTGCTGGGAGGTGAGCTGCTGATGCATGGGGACTGTGGGGGCTGTGTGCCAGTCACGGCACTGCCAGTCCCACACCCTGCCTTCCAGGACAGGAGCTGGGCAGGTAGCATCTAGTTTGCTCGCCGGGGTCCTGTGGGATGGCAGGGGGCCTGTGGGGAGCTGTTACAGCTGGTGGCCAGAAAGGCTGGTTTGCTTCTTGGAAAGGAGTGTTTCATTGCAGCCAATGCCCTTTGTTCCTCCTAGGCTTTGCAGCTGAGTTAGAAGAATGGGATGGGGAAGGTCTGTGATACAAGCGTTCAAAGCTGATGTTTTAAGTGACGCTTTACTCAGATGTGCCAGTTTCCTTATTCCCAAGGCCTTTCTCAGTCTGGTATCATTGGGATATATAACCCCCTTCCAGCAGAGCTGCTAGGGAATGTCAGCATACTTTGCAATATGCACAACTGTCACTTGCCTAATCCTGAGCAAGCACATGTGTTAAGCACATGATCCGTTCAGCAGAGGGAACACACTTAAAACTGGCTGCAAGCACACAAAAATACTCCCCAGACAACTTTGTTTTAAAAATTCTGCTATTTCCTTGAAGTTGTTTTTGTGTACTTGATAGCCTTGCATTTGCTTCCTCCAGAGTTATCCATAGCTTTCTTGCTGCATTTTCTTTTTTATATCCCATTCCTGCAATAGTATTTAAATTTTAAAAGCAAAAGAAAATGCAAGCCTATTCCCAGGCATGACTTGACATGGTGCTCTACTGACAGTTTGAGTCTTTGTTTCCTTCCTTTCTACTTATTCTGCTACCTATTTATGTAGAGAAAATGGGATAAAAATGCAGACTTTATCGAACTGTGGAGTTTGGCCATCAGGGCAAACAGGATGGAGCTTTGGAGAGGAAGGCACCGAGATACATTGTGCTATCACAAAATGCTTGTACTGCCACTAAGTCCTTACGGGATTAAGTACCATAAAGGGATGGACTGCAGCACTTTTGTCCTTGTCACTTTTTTGTTTCATTTGTAATTGCTCCAGCCCCTATATCAATTCTGTTGATCTTACAGGCTATACAGGCTGGGTAAGTTAAGTTTATAGCTTTGGGAATACCTCTGCATGGAAAAGGCAACCAAACTATTGTGTCACCATCACTGTGTTCATAAAGTTCTGCAATTTTCTTTTTAGGACCCTCTCATACTAATTTGTTTCCTTTGTAGAACAAGAATTTAAAGGCAGGACTAATTATAGGAGTTCAAGGAGCTACTTGCCCGTTGCAGACCATGGTCTGAATATGGGGAACAAACTGGGTTAACACTGCTAGTCATTAAAACAAATTCTTACATTGTTGGTAAGGCCTCTCTTAAAAATAGATGCCCAAATATAAACAGTGCTACTGTTTGATCACTGAAAAAGATTGTTAAAGGTTGCTGCTCCATGATGTAGTCACCATTCATGAAAGCAGAAAGCCTTCTCCATATAAGTGTTATGATTGACAGGTCAAAATACAAAACCTTTCTGATCCTGGTCTATGGACTGTAATTAATTTTTCATCTAATCTAAATTATTATATCATCATGTGACAGCAAACCACAAGAGTTTGTTCTTACAAGTTAATTAATGTGAAGTCACTTGGCCAAGCAAAACCCATTGTGAAACCAGAGTAATTTATAAATGTTAACCTTAACCTGATGGCAGTATGAAATTGTAACTCCTGTAGAGTTGGTGAAAAAATGAGTGTGTTTCTAAAATTTGAATGTTTAAGAAGGGGCAGATCATAGTAATGATGCAGAAATGTACCACCTGCTTTTTAGAGATAGAATGGCATGGTGTACCTGAGTACAAGATCTGCTGAATGGAAATTCAGCTTTTCTGTTACAAACATGACCTTAGGCAATTTTCCTGTGTTTTGGTTTTGCCAAATTCAGGTGTTATTGCACCAAGTTGTACATTTAAATGAATTGTTTGCATTAGTTGGACAGACGTGTCTTTCTTTCTGTGTTCCTTTAAACAGAGATGTAGAGATTTTTTGACTCTGTGGTTATTTCACACACATCAAGTGGCAACATTCATTGACTTTCAAAATTCGATGTTCGTATCTTTGATTTGTTAAAAACAAACTTCTTGTTACAGACTGACTCGCCAGATCAGTTCTTCTCCATTAGCTAGCACCAGCTCAGAGCAGCGATGTGTCCTGTTCAGATGTACAGGTGTAGGACATCCAAGAATTATGCCTAATATTTGTTCAGCAAATGAAAAGCCAGTATTCCTCTGGTAAATGCTTCTTATAGGACTTCAATGTTAAACATCAGCTTCATGAAACTGGCATATAATCGACATGAGACTAAACAGACATACTCTCTGCAGGCATAGCCAAGCTGTTGAGTTCAGAATAGGAACTAAAAGCAAGGGAGGCAAAATCTTATTTGCAGAAAGCTACCAAATGGGTTTCTATACTGCCACTGCAGAGAAATGCAACACTGTAGTACAGGACTTCGTTTTCTCTTTCTTCTTGAGTCGCTTTTTCGATAAAAGCAACGCCAGTTGTGCCAAATTGTGATGGTATGTGATGTAACAAATCAGAAGGAGACAGGCTGAGTGAGCCAAAACCACCATACTCATTTTAATTAAGATGCTTTACAGCTAATTTGTCCGGAGCCTTTCCAATTGAAAGGCTGGTTACTAATGCAGGAACTATTCCCTCTAGTTGCAGGGGTTGTTGAAATGGGGCTGAGGTGGCACCTGTTTTGATTTTCCATGGGTACATACCAGCTTTCACCCAGCATTTAAAGACATGATAATGGTTTAATCTGTCCTGTTCTGCCTTTAATCAGCAATAGGAGTTTAGCTGTGACTGTGTTTCCAAGACTTCTTAAGAAACAAAAGAAACTACGGAATACAGGGGTTGAACTTTGCATTTGTTAGGGGGAATTTTTTGGAGGTTTTGTTTTGGTTTTTTTCTCACCTTGTACTTGTCCTATAGCATTCTGCACTGAACTTGTGTGATTTTGTGCGGGCCTGGGAGTGGATGGGGTGTTACATTCAGCCAGTGCAGTGAGCTGACAGCAGAGCTTTTCAGGCACATTGCTTCATCCGGCCATCTGTTTGGTTTTGAGGGAAGGAACAGGAAAATTTCTTACACTACAGATATATGAAGAAAAGTCAGAAAATTGGGTGTATGAAGCTTTATATTTTCCATTTATAATACAGTAGTTTGATTGCAGTGTATAAATCACTGCGTTAGAACACTTTAAAATGAAGTTCTGGCACTCCCACTGCTTCAAGTAGCATTGTTATTTATAGATATTACATGAAGGCTGATGTTATGTTTAAGTGAGCGTTAAACAGTTCAGGCTGTTGTATTGTTGCTACGCACCAGAGAACCTCTGTCAAAGTGACTTTGGCACCACTGCGTATCTGCCTTTCTCCCTTTGTCTTCCAGACCTTTCAGCAGTGTTTGCAGTTATCCATGTGCTCAGCGATGGAACAACCTATTGTTAGACTAACAAGGGCAAAGTCACACTGGGATTTTTAAAAAAGAAAAAAAAGTGGCAGTTCTTTACCCTGCCTGAAAGATTGTTAAATATTAAACTAGCCATACCAAGGAGTTTAGTGAAAGCAAACACTGTGGGTTTGCTAAACTTAAACCTAATAAAGTAGAAAGTTAATAGTCAGGTACAGTGTGTTTTTTGTTTTAGGAAAAAAACCAGCAATGACAATACATCAGTGTAAATCAGTGCTTTAGAATATTTAATTAAAATAGTGAAGGTAAGCTTACGAAACTCCAATATTTGGCCACAGACATCTTCTCATGACTTGCAGAGGACTCAAACCTCTCTGGTACTCAGATCAGAATAGCTCCTGCTGGAATATATAATTCTTATAAATTATTTCTTTTATTTATTAATTGTATTTATTTAAATTAGTTTTCAATCTTCAGACCACCCACAGAAGTTGCCGTGCTTTGTCGCATTTCAAGCAACAGAGGTGGCAACAGGAAAATATGGGGTGAGATTGTGTCATCAGGAGGCTGATTTCCCATTACTAGTCAGTCACCATTTGTAATTAAAAATGTGCATGCACCTCGACACATCTTGGATACTGGGGCATCTATCTCCCCAGAACTCCTTGAGAACAAAGCTGCTGATCATATGTGTAAAATACAAAAAGCAAAGTATAAAACACAAACTACAGGAGAGCTCAGACTGGTTGCCAAGAGTTGAGAGGTTTTCACTTAGGTTGGGTGTAAAGATTTGTAGCTACTTTTGCATTCCTCATGTGCCCTGGTAAAATCTTCACATTGCAAGAAATAAACCACCTGCATCAGTTTTCTGGGCCTGATGTTTTCAAATCAAGTGGTTGCGTTTCAATCTGAAAGATTTCCAAGGGAATAGAGAAAGAAAGGAGGGGAAGAGAATACATGAACTCAGAGTATCCCCTTCCTCTCTGCAGTAAAAACTTATTGTCCACTGGAGTGTTAAATTTGCTGTGCAAGTAGAAGGAATATATGGGAAATATCCGTGTTCTATCTAAACAAGAAAACAGGCCTAACATTTGAAATTCTCTAGCTACAAGAGAAGGAATATTGTTGGGAAAAGTACTGAGAATTTATACAGATTTAAGTAGGGAATTAATAGTGGGTTTTTTTAAAATCAAAAGCTAACCAACTAAATGAAAATGTCACCACCAACAAAAAAATGGTCTGTGGGTTGCAGTGGAAGTAATGAACCTTTGGTGGAATTACTGAAGTGTTAAAGGTATGTTTGTGGCCTGTGGAAAGACAGAAGTGGCCAATAAAAGCTATCCTCCTGCTGGTGTTCAGAAGGAAATGAGGAAAATAAAAGGCTGAGGCAAATCAAGCAGTGAGGAAGGGAGACTGATCTATGGTGAAAAAAAAAAAGAAATAAATCTAGAGAACTGTAGAAGGTTTACAAAGAAGCCAGTATATCAAATAAGGTATTTGATATAGATAGTACAGTACTTTACTGGTGTATTTTCTTTAATAAGAGTATGGATCTGAAGGCAAAGGAAGCAGACTGACTCCTCTTCTTTAGGAAGAAAAATCTGAACTGAAAGAAGCTTGAGTCCATTTCAGAACAGGAGTAGAGGGGAATGAGACTGTGCAAGACCAAAAAGGTCTTAATGTGATTACCAGCAAAGAAAAAGAGAATCCTCCACAGAATGCTGTGGACACAAATTGGGAGCATGGGCAGGGAGCTTCCTCAACACTAAATGCCCAGCTTGGTTTTGCTCAGGTCACAGCTCTTGCTTGACACAGTATTAATTTGGGTGGCTTTTATTACGTTTTGCTTAAAAGAGAGTTTTTGTTATAACATGATGGACTATCTCCTTCTCTCACTTTTTAGTGCTTTAAATAACTTGGAAATGACTGATCTAACAGCTTTGTAGAGAAGGTTTATGTAGATAAATTCCCCTCCTGGCCAGTAGTAACTTTGAAGTTAGGTAGTGTTCAGAAAAGCATCATTCATAAAAACAGCAGTGATGAAAGCTGTAATGAGACCAAAGAAAAGGGAGCAATTGTGATATTTGTGCTTTTTCTTTACCCCTTAAGCAAACAGAAAGCATTTTTTTTAACTACACAGTGCAAACAAGACAGCTGATATGTCTGAATGGGCTTTGGGATTCAGTAGATAACCCAAACAGAAATTAGCTAGAAAATACTCTAGAAGCTGTGCTGCAATTTGATTTATGGCAAAAGCAGTCTTTAAACACATTGGGGGTTAGTGTGTATTCCTGTCTTCTCATGAAATGGAATCTTAAAATTGAAAAACCATGTGTGATGACAGAGGAGGAAAGTGCTATTAATCAACACCACTTTTGTTCATGTCTTCAAAGCTGTTCTGCCACCTTTTTCATTTTTATCTCTTCCTAGGTTTTCATCTTAGCAGGCATTTAAAATCTAAAGTGAGCTACAGTAGCAGTGACTTGTTCAAGATCAAGTGCCTCTATTCCTAAGTTCTTTCTGTTCAGGAATGTTGAATTTTCAAGAATAAAGATGTTCTTTTTTCAAGATATTGCAAATTCATTAATTATACATGAAATGCAGTCTTGTTTTAAAAAAGAAAAAAGAAATAAAACTAGAAAAAAGCATCCCTTATGAATTGTTCTATTTTTTGCTACATCACGTTCTGAAAAGGATCCAAAAATATGTCAGTCTTGAAATGACCTGATATGAGAAATTTTGGTAAACCAACCACTTAAACAAAACAAAAAGATACATGAGTATATTTCTTCTTCATACACAGAAAGAGTAAGCAAAAGCACATATTGAGGCCATATCAGCAGGTTAATACCTAGTCTAATTATAGTACAAAAACATTGGTGTTAAACAGGATTTCTCTTCCAGATGTGTTGTTTTAGCCTACATGTAAGTAGAGGAGGGAGTTGCTAAAGTTCATGGTAATGTTTTGATTAAACTGTGTAGTGCTTGGCTATATCCTGTAAATAGCATAATATTGGCATTTATGTTGGATTTTCTGTGGATGCAGTGTTGCTTAAATCTGTCTTCTCTGTGAATTAGTATGGCACTTCTCTTTCAGCAGGGAATGCAATGTTTTACTTGAAAAGTACTTGCAACTTTTCTGTAGGACAGAGACTGATCAGCATTATGTTAATGGAGATGAAGAGAAACAGTTTTTCATCTTTTCCCTGGAAGATATAAAAAACAAGGGAGGACGAATAGCACAAAGGTTAACAGCTCCACAAACTAGATTTTTTGCAAAACTGTATACCAATTCCTTGACCCTAGTGTTGGAGAGCTACATCTTTGCAGCAGAAGCATCATCTTGCACTGTCCGATGTCTCGGTCACTGCTTGGTTGTTTGCCTCTGAATTTCCACTCGGGTCTTAATTTCACTGTTTGATTTACAAGGTTTAGCAAGGCTGCACTACAGCCAGGGCACCAAGTAAATGCTCCAGGTTTCTTTTGCCTGTGGTTGCAAACAAAAGGCTATGGAAATATGGTTTTTTTTATAATGTACTTGAAAAAGAAAGATACCTCTTCTTGACAGGAATATCTGCTCCCATACACCCATGTTGTTGAAGCTTGTGTGTTACCAAGGTACATATATATCAACAGAGGGAAAAGAAAAGCAGAAGACTGTTTGTTTCTTCACTACCCTTACAACAATATCATTTCTGCCTTTCGTTTTTGTAAATGCATTTTTCAAACTCCATAAAAGCTTATGTCTGTTCTCTAGCTCTAAAACCCTGAGTACACATGGAAGTGTGTAGCGTATACATTTCTGAAAATGTCACGGTTTTATTTGTGTCATACTTTTATAAGGAGGATGTGAACATGACCTTTGGAGTGCTTCAGATTGGCAGAATCCACTGATCTAGACCAGTGTTTAATTTCAATGTAGAAACAAATTTTGCTTATACAGTACTCTAGTTTAAATTCCTATACATGTTGTATTGAATGTATGTTCTTGTTTAACACGTTAGTAATGATGTATGATCTATTGCACTCACTGTGAAATTTTTTGAGTAGGTATGTCATTTTCTCCTGCCTCTGTTCATACGCTGATGTTCTTGGCTTCAGCTTTTGTATCTAAAACAAAATAATGCCTTTGCAGGTTGTATATTCTTTTACCTAACTTCTTCAACATGTTAAAATTTGTCCACTACCTCTCCAAGTTAGCCAAAACCATTCTGTGTTATTTCACAGACATTTCATAAAGTAGGTAGGACTTTTTTCGTAACTTGTTGGGGGAGGAGGGGAAAATGAGTGCTTTTTAATATGTTCCTTTAAGGAGGCAGGTATACACTGGACAATTATGTTAGGCAAATGTTGTTGGTCACTTGTTTTTCAAGTTAATTTACTTGGTACTGAAAGATGGTCCTCTAAATGCTTTTGGCGTTCTTTCCCCAGCTCCTGTCAGTGGATGGACATCAAACAGTATTAAATCACCTGGAACAACTGCCCCGAGTGAAAAAGCTGCAACGACACCTCAGCTAAATGAGCAAGACACACTGGTTCAGCGAGCGGAGCATATTCCAGCGGGGAAGCGCACTCCCATGTGTGCACACTGTAACCAGGTCATTAGGTGTGTATCTACTTGCTGGGGGCACTCTTTGGGGTGTGCAGAATTGGCTGTATGGCCAGACCCAGAGAGTGGTGAATGGTCACCAGGGTTGCTCCCCAGGCTCAGTACCGGAGCACGTGCTGCTTAATATCTTCGTCAATGATCCAGACTGGGATCAAGAGCACACTTAGTCACACTTGCATGTGACTAAGTTGGGGAAGAGTGTTGGTCTGTTGGAGTGCAGGAAGGCCCTGCAGAGGCATCTGGACAGGCTGGATCAGTGAGCTGAGGTCAGTTTTCTGAGGTTCAATAAGGCAAAGTCCTCTTGTCTCTCACTTGTGTCAGAGCAGCCCCAGGCATCGCTACAGGCTGGGACAGAGTGGCTGGGAAGCTGCCCAGAGGAAAAGGACCTGGGGGTGCTGGTGACAGTGACTGACCATGAGCCAGCTGTGCCCAGGGGGCCACGAAGGCCAAGGGCATCCTGGCCTGTATCAGCAGCAGTGTGGCCAGCGGGACCAGGGCAGTGATTGTCCCTCTGTGCTCGGCATTGGTGAGGTCACAGCTTGAGAGCTGTGTCCAGTTCTGGGCCCCTCACTACAAGAAGGACATTGAGGGGCTGGAGCGTGTCCAGAGAAGGGCACCAGAGCTGGGGAAGGGTCTGGAGCACACGTACTGTGAGGAGCAGCTGAGGGGGCTGGTGGTGTTCAGCCTGGAGAAAAGGAGCCTCAAGGAGGACTTGCCCCTCTCTACAACTGCCTGAAAGGAGGTTGTGGTGACGTGGAGGTTGGTTCAAAGGAGTCGGTAGGTTTATAGTCAGGTCAGCAGTCAATAGTACTTTTATCATTCTTTTATCATTATGGAAATAGTATTCCTCAAGTGATAGGACATAGCCACAAGACGTCAATGGGGAGGTTTAGATTGGATATTAGGAAAATTTTTTTCATCAATAGGGTTGTCCAGCACTTGGACAGGCTGCCCAGGGAGGTCTTGGAGTCACCATTGTGGAGGTATTTAAAAGACGTGTAGATGTGGCACTTACAAACATGGCTTGGTGGTGGACTTGGCAGTGCTGAGTGAACAGGTGGACTTTATGATCTTACAGGTCTTTTCCAACCTAAATGATTTCTTTGATTCTGTTCATCCTGCAGCCTCTCACAACAGGGCTTTGTTTTGCTTTCATGGGTTTTGATTCTTAAGTCACAAGTGGTTTAAGGCTTCATTTTGGTAATGCAGAGCACTGTTTTCACATGTGGTTTATCTAACAAAACCAAGAATGAAGCTACTTTGGAGGAAAAATACTGTGAACTACTAACAATCACAGTCTTACGGTCCATTTTACAGAGAAACAGAAAACTGGATGGAATGGAGTAAGTGTAAGACCAAAGAAAAGTAAGCAAGTTAGTTTTCATGTATACACCCATTCCAATAGAATTGGGACTGTTAGCTAGTTGGAAACCAATTAGAGAGCATAGCCTCAGAAAGACTAATGTTGATTTCTAAAGTGTAATTTCTAATTGAGAAGAAAAACAATTACATACATAGAAGAAAAGCAAGTGATATTTTAACAATTGCTAGGACCGAATTGATAATAATTTCCTGCATTGCTGGATTTCAAGCTCTTTGATGGGCTCTCTGGCCTTTGGACATTATGGTAGCTATTGTCCTTGACTTGTATGACATGGGTAGAAAACATTAAGAAGCATAAACACAAGTTTGCCAATAGAGATTAAGTTAAATAAGTTCTGCTGATCCCATAAGGTATCTTACCATAAGCCAGAATTTTGTATGGAGGAAGAATTGCATCTGGGTTGCATTGTTCAGTCAGTGATTTCTGACAATTAGTCATGATTGTCTCATTCGGGGAATTGTAATTGCTTTTATTGCCAGTGTGCAAATCATTCTCATTTTCATCCACCTTGCATTTTATTTCTTTCCTAAAATAGAAATCTCTTAGGATTATTGAAAGAAATGTATTCTTCAAAAGTGTTTTCTTCTTGCTTATTCAGTCATTTGTATTGTTGAACTACAAGGGGAAAGTAATTTTTTAATAGTATTTTTATATTTATTTATCTATATCCTGCATTTTCTGTGGACAAATAAGAGAGCCTGCATTATGTTTCACCATAATTAAAGAAAGAGACTTTTTTGATTAGAAAGTTCTGAAAAATTAGGAGCTCTATAAACTGTATAATTTCCATTCATTATAACAGAAAATCAGCCTTTTCACCATGGGTTTTTGTAGCCTCTTGAGCCCTGGCTTGGATTCTATATTAGAACCAGCCAGTGCAAATCACTTGATCTTTAGGGGTGAACTGAGTCCAGCTTGTTTGCTTCCATGTGATTTCTGTTGTGGTAGTTCACTACCAGTTCAGTTAGCACTGGGCTAATTTTAGAAGACTCTTTACTAATGGATTTGTGATGTTTTGGAAAAGTTATTCCTACTTCCATTGGATACGTCAAGGAAATAAAAATATATGAACCTAACCCCCATTAAGCAATAGAAAATACTTACACACATTCCCAACACAGGTGCACCTATGCATCTTAATCCAGGTTTTTTTGCATCATTGCAAAATCAAAGATTAAAATCAGAAAAGGTGTACTTATTTTTGGGATGAGATTCATCTGATTCCTTGAACAGTTTGACCTATGTAATAGTTCCCTCTGTCTTTAGTATTCTATCCTTTTTGTTCTCTGGGATTTGAATTTGTGTCGAGTAAATAACATGCAAGAAACCATTCATTTTCTTTTTTGTACTGTTTTTAGTTTTAAACCAAACACAAAGTGCACTATATGCTGCATCTTTCATACAAGAGACTTCATTGCCTTTTACAGCAGTTGTGGTTTATTGAGGTGTGCTGGTGCTCTGTGCTGTGGGGTCTCAGTCCTGAGCAGTTCCCCTCTCCTCTTGGCCTTTTAATCACTTTCTGCTACTCCCCACTCCCGCGTTTTGATCACAATTACAAAAAGAGGTGAGCTTCTGCCCTCTAAGTAGGGCAGAGTATTGGTCTGTGGCACAACATTTACTCCTTAGTGGGTACGTGAGGACAAACTGCAGAGGCCCCACTTGACTGTACTTAAGCCATTGTCACCTCTTGTAAGTGACACCTTTTCATGAATAGTAATTGGTACCCACACCTGAACATCTTTGTAATTTGTTGTTGGTGGTTAAATCCTTATATTTCTTCATATGTTAAATGCCTGCTCAATTATTAAAAGCTAGTGTTCCAAGATGAGTTGGTGTGCATTAATCAGTGCCAAATATGCTTCATGTTCACAGCATACAGTGGACTGCAATGGCATTTTGAGTTCAAGTTTTAGCATAATTACATATGCCCTCAGTGGTAGCCTTACCCACGAAAAGGTAGGAGGAGGATCAAATGGCATTGCATTGTACATCTGTTTTGAAGCCAAAATGCATTTTGGAGTTGGTTACTTTACACTCAGGCATAGAATAACCATGGCTGGATGAGCCAAAACCTTTCTTAAGAGACACCTTATAACTTTTTAATATATCTTCAATTATTCACACAGTGATTGTCTGAAGGTTCAATTTTTTTCCAAAGCTTCATTAAGTAAGCTTTTCTTTCCATGTCTAAAAGAAGCAAAGCTGGAGGCAAACTAAATTTCTCT
>VYZR01050388.1:10573-51292 GCA_013400675.1 Oxylabes madagascariensis | reverse complement strand
AAAAAAAAAATGGAGTTAAGAATGCAAATGTGTTTATTTTCTAGCTAAGATTAAGCTGCACGTTACAGGGAAATTCGTAATGGAATTTGTCAGTATTTAAAGACTTCCGCTTTTTAGATTTTTTTTTCCCCTCTGCCAAATAGTTAATTTAAGCTACAGTAACCAATTACTCCTACACAGTGCTGGAAATTATGGCACATAGGACTTGTTTCACCACTTCCAACAATCTGAATATTTCAGCAGCTGTGGAATTTTTAAAGAATCAGGTCTGTGGCATGAAAGTGGTCGAACACAGGGTGGCAAGAAGAAATAAAGGTGATTCCTGTGCTGATGGATTCTTGGGGACCTCTGGGTTAATAGAAAAAAAAAATCAAACAAACAAACAAAACCAAAACAAAAAGAATAAAAAATAAAACCAAACCAAACCAAAAAAAAAAAAAAAAAAGAAAAAAAAAAGGGAGCAGAGGAGGAAATAAACTGCAAACCGATTGTTGTGCTGTTCCAGTCCAGACAGTCTGTCCCAGACAGGAATCTGGTCTCATGACAGGATCATGACTCCAATTGTGGCATGTCAGAGGCTGCTTTCCAGAGCGATGTTCCCGGGATGGAGTGGTTTGTCTGGCCATTATCCCCTCACCAGGAGCACAGGAGACTCCAGCTCTGCCCTGGGATGGCCAGGGAGGCAGACTTGGAGGGAGCAGTGCCCTGAAATCACTTTCTAAAATTTCAGGCTTTTCACTGCTGTTTGGGTCCTGGGGAGGTGTGAGGAGTCAGCCTCTCTGACTCCCTGTGTCTCCCCTTTAGTGCTGACTTTTCCATTCCCTTGGATAAAACACAGTAGTTAAGGGAAAAAGGTGAAATTAAAGTGACCCTTGTGCTGCAGGTTGGTGCTGAGGCTGTTACACTCCAACAGTACCCTTTGCGTCCTGCTTATTTTCCTAATTCACTTGTGCTTGTTTTTGATGGATTATTTTGTTTTTCTCCAGAAGTAACACACATCAAAGACAGCTTCTGGTCAGCATCACCTGTGGGATGATAGTGGTATAGGCAGAGTTTTCCTGCAGGTGTTTTTCCTGGACTACTTCTTTTAGGTGAATGTATTCCTATTCATCTTCTGTGTTTATAAATCCTCGTTTTTACAAAATATTGGGCATATCTTTTTTTTTTTTTAATCTCCTTTAAAATATGGAAAGAGTTTAAAAATACTTTCACTTTTTATTAAAAGTACTGTTTTTAATGGGGAGAGGAAGCTTCTCCCAAGGTTTCATTTGTAAAGACCGATGTAACACTGTGTGTGTGCATGCAAACATGCAGGAAGGAGATCAAAACCATTTCAAATATAGAGAAAGCTTATCTTAGTTTGTGCTTTTTCCAGTTAAGCCTCCTCACCCCATCTGCTTCTCTGCATGACTGACAGCTGATTGCACTTCCTATTTCTAGCCTGTTTTCCTGTCAGGTTACCCAGAGCTGCCACCTTTTGGGTGGCACCAGGCTTCCCTGGGGAACACGACCCCATTCAGCCATGGAGCAGAGCCTCCCTGCTCCCAAGGAATCCATCAGAGCCTGGGACACAGCTCCCTGGAGATTTCCAGAGGGGAGAACTGCACATTCACCCGTAGGGCAGAGGTGTCTCAGACTCATCTGACTCCAAAGGAGTCAGAGGTGCTCTGGAGCTGGCAGCTCTGGCTGCCTCTTGGCTCTGCAGCCTGCAGAAAAGTTGTGATGAGCCCATGTAAAATAATTGGTACAGCTGTGTTTATGTATTCTTTCCTTTTTTTTTTTTTTTTTTAATATTTTCTACAGCACAGGCTAAAAGTGACAGAAGTAGTTGAGAGCTGCTTTTTTTCTTTCCAAGCTGATGCTGTACCAGTCAAGATTTTGATTGATCACCTGCTGCAGGGTGTGGTTGGAGCTCCCATTTAGCTCTCCAGTATTCCAAACACTCTGACTGATTGCTCAGGTATTGCAGCAGACTTTTTTTTTAATATCAATTGCTTGGGTACTTGGACCATGCCATTGTAAAGTATTTAAAACACAGGGGTTGATCAGGTGAGTAGATTGGCAGCACTGAAGTTGTTCAAGTCTGTGACTTTACAGTGCTGGCCATCAGTTACCAGCTAAAATACTCCGAATTTATTGATCTTAGCCACTGCTTCTACGTCCCTGGCCTAATGAAAAGCATATGCTTACTAGATTATGGACTTGTAAATTTGTCATCACAAATTCATGCACTGGAGCATAAGGAATTTGACTGCCTTTGTAATTTTGTGCAACCATCAATTTTGTTCCCCATATGAAACATTTTAAACATTTTATGATGTATATTCATGCCAAGAACTGAGCTATGTGTTTTTGTTGATGTTGGGCGACATCAACAATACTAAATTTGATGGCCAGAGTCCTTTAGTGTGAANCAATTGCTTGGGTACTTGGACCATGCCATTGTAAAGTATTTAAAACACAGGGGTTGATCAGGTGAGTAGATTGGCAGCACTGAAGTTGTTCAAGTCTGTGACTTTACAGTGCTGGCCATCAGTTACCAGCTAAAATACTCCGAATTTATTGATCTTAGCCACTGCTTCTACGTCCCTGGCCTAATGAAAAGCATATGCTTACTAGATTATGGACTTGTAAATTTGTCATCACAAATTCATGCACTGGAGCATAAGGAATTTGACTGCCTTTGTAATTTTGTGCAACCATCAATTTTGTTCCCCATATGAAACATTTTAAACATATTATGATGTATATTCATGCCAAGAACTGAGCTATGTATTTTTGTTGATGTTGGGTGACATCAACAACAATACTAAATTTGATGGCCAGAGTCCTTTAGTGTGAATCCATCCTTCAGCAACAGAGGAATCTCTTTAAGCTCTGAAGGCACACTAGCAAGGCAAGTCCCTATTTAGGGATGGGATTTCTATTCTAGGTGCTGTCCTCAACCACTGTAGAGTAGAGATGCAGTACAAGCCTTTTTGACCTATTCTAGAAAATAATTCCTGAGGGTTGTTACAGAGATCCAGGAGAATACAGAGCACTGGAAGTCTTATGCATTCCTGGTTTTAGCCCTATCTCCTGTCTCCCCACACAGACACCTTCTGTAGCAGCTGCTTTTCCAGCAGTTCACGCAGGAGAGGGCACTGGAGCAGACTATTGGGATGTTTGGATTTGTGCCATCCATCAGTTTCTGCTCTGTTTATTTGAGAGGAACGTGGCCACCTGGGCTTTCTGTCCCGTCCCTCAGTCTGGGCAGGCAGGACACGTTGCACAAGTCTGGGCAGAAACACCAGGGTGGTAATTTCACACCAGGAGTGGTAGGAGCCCTTCACAGTTCAGTTCCTCCACAGCAATGCTCTGCACTGGTGGCACAACAGGACAGGAAATAAACTTCTGGGTTCCCCATTTTTTTCAAGTTTGTTTTGTTCTGGCAGATTTGGAATCTGATAGTTCCACTTCTGTCTTCTTTGATCTGGCTCCTTTTCTGTCCTGCAACACTTGTGTGGAAATGTTCTCCCCGCTTCTAGAAAGATTTAAATTCCCAAGAATATGGTTCAGGGCCTGCAGAGGGGAAAATAAAAAATGCAGGAGAGCCCCAAATCCTCACTTGAGCAAAAAAAATATATATATATATACTTTTAGAGAACATTTGTGACTTTTAGCTCAAAGCACCCATTTCACCATAGCCAAAAAATGTGTCAGTATAAGATTCAGAATATTGTTTTGGAGGGTTTTTGTTTTGTTTTGAGAGATGCTTATCTCCTTACCTAGACTCTGGCAGTGTGCTTCTTAGATCCACGAAGGGTGACCGATAAACCTCAGCAGTCACTTGCCAGCTTGCTCAACATTTACATTTCAATGTCTTTTCTTCATTTCCACTTCCTTTTTTTAGATGTAACATTTACACATTTCAGATCTGCTTTAGGCTTCCCTTGCCTGTGCGTTGCTACAGCTGCAAGAACTCTGAAAGTTGCCGTTGCTGCCACAGAGAAGTCTGGGAAGTTGATGCAGGCACAAAGGCTGATTATACCTACCTCTGCCAGGTTTAGACTTCGGGGCGTTATCTAGAAAAAGCGGCATACTGACTCTTCAAAGAACCCTTTATTTTATGGCTTATTTTCTCTTTTTAACCCAAGTATCACAAGCAACACTCAGTCTTCAATTCTGACTCAGGATTCTCTCCCTCTTCAGAGATTTCAGCACTTGAGAACAGCTTAGGTACACCCCAAGACCAATAGTGGACAACTAAAGACTGAAGAAGACCCAATCAAATACGCATCACCCTTTGTGCCAGAGGCCAAGCTCCCCAAAGAAAAGCTCTCTTTGGTGATCAGATCACAAGTCCTGCAGCAGTTGCATTCTAAATTCCACTGACAGCACCCTGTGGAGCCTGTCCCAGCCTGGTGAAAGCTGCTTGCTGCCTAATATTGCAAAACAACCCTCCTGCCCTTCCCACTTTGTGCACACAGGATCCCAATACCAGCTCTTATTTTCCTTGCATCCCCTTCCTGCCTCGGCTTCTCCCTGTTGTCTTCCCTCACAGAACTTCACCTGACAGTTTCACTGCTTTCTTCATAGCTCTGTGCATAAAACCTATGATTTCTGCCGTATCACATGAATCTTTTTACAATTTATATTCTTGGGGTGATTTAAAGGGAAGAATCAAGAGCAGGTCTAGTAGTGTAGATGGCACTTTCATTCTAATTAACTTAATTCTAAGTATGAAGAGGCTATTCCTGGCTCACTGATCAGAATTGTAATTGCCTGTTTGATTAGCAGTTATAGACCAATATTGTTGTACAATAAAGCGTGTCTGGCTTTCCTAGCTCAAACTAAAATACAGGGGCTCTGGGGTGGTTCAAAATGCAGCCTGTGTAGCACAAAGCATTTGGTATTTAAGACTCAGCACACATGACAGTGCTCAAAAGCACCTTTAGTACCAGCTGGAGGCCTACAGCCATGAGAAGGAACAAATGTGGTACTAACAGGAGAAGTGGGAATTGCAATTCACCCTTCCAAGTAGTCTAAGACCAGCTTTAAAAAGTAAAATTAGAGCCTATACCAGCAGCTGGGAGAGAGCTGACAGGCAGAGACCATCTCAATGGCAGGTCCTGCACTTAAACAAATTCTACACTGTCAAATTCACACTGACTGAAATACAACAGTTAAATACTTACCATTAATTACACAGTCCCTTTGAACCACCAGTTCCTGTAAAACTCTGTACCAGTATCTGAAGTGGACTGCTAAGCTGATCAAACCTCTGAATCCACTGTTAGAGATGATGGAATTGTTATTTAGATACTGCACTGGGAATATTTAGATACTGCATTAGCAATAAATCTAATCATAATCACTGACATTATCACTGTGTCCTAATTCTCACATTTGGCTGAGAACCTTCCCTTGACTACTCTGTCTTGTGTTACAGAATGTTCAGTAATTACATTCCTGTCAGAGAAACTGCCAGTGCAACTCTTCCTTTCCATCTACTGGCATCAATCATCCAGATTAATTTTAAATGCCATTAAAAGTAATTTCAAGTGATTCTAACATATACTACACACTGGATTTCTTGGAGACAAGCAAACCTGCAATTTGCTCATTTCAACCTGAATCACTGTCCAGGATCTCCAAGGCATGAACAACTTCAATGCTGCCAGTTCAGACATTCCCAGTAAATGAGACTAATTCAGTGAGAACATCTTTTCTGGAAGTGGAACAATTATCTCCCAACAGCAGGGAAAGTTTAGCACATTAGAGGGCAAGACGATTAAAAAAAGTAGTTTCCATTCATGCTGCTGTAAGTCTGGAAGATCTCCTTTTACCACAAGAGCAAATGAGTTTCTAAGAAGGAGGTAGTTCTAAAAAAGACCCAAGCCAGAGATCAACCAAGTGTTTTAACTACATTCACTGTCTGGTTTAGGAAAATCCACACAAGGCAAATTTTCTTACGAAGGACAGTTAAAACTTAACTGCAGCAGGCTTAGGGCCACTGTCACACATCAGATGCTGCCACACCTCCCCCAGTCGGCTGAACAAATCAGAAGTAGCCACATCTACAAAGCCACAAGGAATCAATGCATTCCAGAACAACTGTTCTTTGTTTTATTGAATGGCTGAAGCAGGACTATAATCCAGGTATACTTAAATCAAGCGTTGGTCCACTCTCATCATCCAAAAGAACTGATTTTTTAATAATAATAACATCAACACAAAGGGAAGGAACATGAAGCATCATAACAGGAACTTTCAATTGTACATGAGGTTAGACCATGACCAGACTGGTGCTGCTTCAGGATTCACAGCCTGCACTGTACACACCAGCCACACCAGTGTAATTCACCTCCCAACCAGTAAAGCTCTGGGATGATTGCACTTCCTTCTGTGTACAGCTCACCTCTGAGCCACCAACATGAGATCAAAATGCCTTTTGTGCTACTAGAGTCCTAGGCTGATAGAAATAGTTCTATATTTAGTATTTTACTGAAGAATATTTACTTTCCTCTCTGAAGATACATATAACCATTATAAATATTTACATTAAACATTTACAGCTGGTTCATAATATACAACACAACAATTGAACTATAATTTTTAACCTTCAAGTGTAAAAGTTTCAAACAACATTTTGCTATCGTAATCTCAATTTATCCGGTTTGCACAGGCAGTACAGGGCATTTCAAAAACTCATGTTACATGATAAAAAAAATGGAATGATGTCACTTTAATAACAATTATTCCAGGGAGTGTTGTTTTGGTTTTTTTAAACAAGACTTCAATTTCTAAATCCCATCTGGTGCTACTACTAACATTTAAAATAGTCTTGAAAGGGGGAAAAATACTTAGAAATAAATACACCTTTAAAAAACTTCCACAATTAACCATGTCAGAATATTTCTTTCCCACGCAGGCTCAAGGAGACCTTGCTCTTCATCACCTTCCTGCGCTGAAACACGGTGCAGTTCAATCCATTCTTATCTTCTGATTTGTCATCCTATAAATAATGCTGTCATAGCCAGGATCCATGTTCCAGAGGTTGTAGGAGATAACTATCACAGCTAAAGCAAGGCCTATCATCATCCACAGAACAATGTTGAAGATTACAGAGTAGTCGTAGTTATACGGATAGGCAAGGTTATACGGATTTTCTTTTTGACTCTGCAATAAAGAAAACATTTATTACTTTAAAGTGAGCTCGCACACCAAACATTCTGACTCCATCCAAAGTCTGAGCAACCTAAATAAGAGAGATGCACTTTTGTCTAGACAAATCTGATGCCAGGGCACAGAATGCAAAGAAGTGATTATGTGAGTGGCATCAGTGGAATCCAAAAGAAGAAGGTGACAGGAAAATGAAATCCAAAGCGCTGAACCTGGGGCAGAACAACCCAGGGGACAGCACAGGCTGGGGACTGAGCAGCTGGGCAGCTGCAGAGAGGGACTGGAGCTCCTGGTGGACAAGGGGAACAGGAGCCAGCAGTGCCTCTGGAGTGACACAGGATAACTGCAATCTGGATTGTGCCTGAGTCCAGCCAAGGAAAACATGTTTTCCCACAGCTGGGGGGCAGGAATTGCATGCACTGGGGAGACAACACAGAAAGGCAAGTTCTAACAAGGCACAAGGGAAGAAGTTTTCACCATGGAAGTGGTTAATGCTTTGGAGCAAGAGAAGCTGTGGGACTTCCAGGGATGGACTTTTCAAGAACTTGGCTGGGCAAGAACCTGAGCAACTTGATCTAGCTCCTAAATTAGTCCTGCTTTGAGCAGTAATGTTGGACTGGATGATCTCCAGAGCTCTCCTCAAGTGAAGCTACTGAATGACAAAGTGAAGATCAAGACAAGAAAGTAAGCTGCACCCACACCTAAGTCATAGTCAGTATTTTGGTCCTTAAAAAAAATTACGCTCAGGTGAACTGATACACTTTGGACCACTTTTAATAAATGAGATCTAGAAAAATGTGGCTCTACTACCTGTGAAGCCTGGAGAATGGAGCGAGTCTTCCTTGAGAGGGGAGAGTTAAACTCCTTCACAGCCACCACTTCTACTACCACATTCCCACCATACAGATTAAACATCTCATCTGCAAACTGGAAAAGAAGAGGTGCTTTAATTGAAAGCCTAGACTGTAGCCAGGAATTAAACAGAGTTTTGTTAGTAAAACAAAAGATGTCAGCTTCAGGAATAATTATGGAAAGCTATAGAAGTTTACACTATTTTAGAATTTCACTAAGTGCCAACCTTTCCGTGGTTCACAAGGCCTCTTTCAAACCCCAGTCACTGTTCAGCAGACTGTGTTTTATGCCTGCTTTCTGGGCTGAAACTTACTCTTGTACCCCTTTTACAGAAGGCCCATCCCCACATCATTTCCTAATTGTGTGTCTGTCAGTCCAACAAAATATTTAGGTTCTCAAACTAAAAAAATGTTCAGGGGAAAAAAACTTCCCATGAAAAAAATTTCATGGGAAACCATGAACCTGAATATTTTCATCTGGTCCAAATGCTAATATGTCTAATATTTAAATATATTTGCTTAAGGTCAATGAGGCCAAAGAGCAGTGCTTAGAGAAAACAAGTATTTGGCCTTACAAATTGATGTTTTTGAATTTACACCACACTTTGTAAGCTCTCAAAAGTGACTGATCTTAATAAAAGTTTAACTAATGATTATGTAAGACCTGCTGAAGAATTACTTTCTTGAGCACACTGATGGATGAACAGCAGTTCTTTTAAAGTCTCAGAAATTTACATTTACATAGCTTTGTGGGCAAAGGTAAAATAACCACTGCACCTTGGGATAAAGATATTTCCACATTTCCAAGAGCTTCTTTTAGTGAGACATTCTGGTGCTTTCAAATGCAAGGTGTTTGTTTAAGAAAAACAAACACATCAAGTCATGTTGATACAAGATTTCAATACACCCCTACTCCTTTATTCAAAATATCTAAACACATTGTAGAATCATGCCAACACTTTCCAGAGAGGCAAATTGTAACATTCAATTTTATAACTAAACAAGAGCATTTTAAAAACCAAACAACAAAAACAAGCATGAGGCAAGCCAGCACTAATGAAGTTACATCTCACTTCTTTGTAGTTAAAATAAAAATTATTTTCTTAGTATTACCATGAGTTTTGTTCATCAGGTAGATAATATACCTTTTGCAAAGAGTCTACAAGAATTTGAGAAGCATCCTTGAACTGCTGAGAGTCTTCACCATATCGTTTTCCAACCTCTTCCAAACCAGACAGTTCCAGGGAATAAAGGTCTGGAGAGTGATCTTTGGCTAAGTGCTTGTGTCGAGACAGCTTTGGCACAACATTGAGGGCAGAAAGAAATTAATTCATACACAGGTTACTTTAAAAACACGTTGCACAAAATCAGTTTACTTGAACAAATCCAGCCTCACTTTTTACAGTCATATTTTATAATTAGGAAATGGGATTTTTGCCAACAACTAGAAGACATCCATAACTGTTTCTTTTTTTAATTCTACAGAAGAAAGCAGATGATGATTATGTAGCATCTGTTCCTAACATGAGGTTACATACACATAACAGAGAGTGTACTAAAAAGGAATAGAATACTTATTGATATCAGAATCTTAGTTCTGTAATTGCCATGAAAATAAAACTTGGAGAAAACAAAAACATGTAACTACAAGACTTAGATACTACAATTTCCTTGCTTGAAGCTGGCCCTTGCAAAGCTCAGTAGGTTGCAACTTCTACCTTGTGTTGTCCATGTACAAAAGTAGTTTATTTGAGAAGTATCATCAAATAGTCAGAAAATCCAACCAATACAATCCAAATTATCTCAAAGGAGAGTAGTGATATTCTTGCATTTCTGCAGGTGAGAAGATGCAGCACTGATATCTGCCTGCACAAGACAACAGTCTCTGAAAACAAGCAATTTAATCCCATCTTCCCAACTACTTAAACTGCAGCACGTCTAGCCTGCAAAACAAAACCAAGTTGTTCTACCTCATTTTCTCAAGAGCCCCATTTCTCTCCACTAGCCCTTTACCTAATGTGAATTTTTGAGTTTTTCCACGACTCTTTCTTTCACTTCAGTAGTTAAGGGCTGCAGCTTAAAGGCCACACAGGAAAAACCAAACCAAAATGAAACAAAAAGACCCACACACCACCGACCTACTGAAACAAACCCTAAATCACAGCAACGAGATAGCAGCTTCTTAGTAAAAAGATCCTCAGAACTAAAAGCTCACCTCTCCATTGGAATTTTTCTACCACCATCACTATTCATGCCACAAAAGCCACTCCAGTCTTTTCAGATAAAGTGATATTTTGAAGTAAAATGGTGGACAGGGCCAAAAAAGTGTTCTTAACTACCATTATACTTCTCAAGTTAGACACCAAAGAAAGCCGCAGCAAATTCTTCATTGACTATTTCAGAACTCCCCCTGTTCTGACCAAACATAACACAAAAGAAAAGTACAGATGATTAAGGTTCTCATTCACAATTGCAGTGCTGGGGCTGATACAAATAGAATGCATTATTTAAACTGAGGGAACCAGCTGATGACACACTGGAATATGTATCACTGGTTGCCCAGTATCCTGGCTATGGCTTCTCAACTTTAAAGACCTCTGAAGTTTGTGACACATTGCAGGGGAAAATGTTTCAAAACACCTTACCAGGCTCGCAATATCATGTAGGACTTGAAGTTCTGACAGGAAAAGCAAGTCAACCTGAGGGAAGAGGCACAAACAGGTATTTCCTTTGATGAAACCTAAGTTAGGGAAGTCTTGTTTTGTTGCTAATATTTTTTAACAGCTGTCTGCTACAATATCAGAACATGCTAGAAGGATATAACTCTTTCATTAAAGTTACTTAGAAAAAAATGTTTTACCTTAGTTAATTCAGTTAGAAAAAATTAGGAATGGGCTCTTAGGCAAAGAAAGAGGGAAGAAAAAGCGGGAAAGGAGAAAAGCACAAGTTGACTAAGAATATTACAAAAAACCTCATAGAAATTCCCAGAGATGAATTTTTTTTACCTCGTTGTTCCTGCTGAGGGAGTTGAGAGGGAGGGAGCTGAGGATGGAGTTGTCCTGGAACAGGCGGTTCCGCAGCTGGCGCAGTGTGACTGAGAGATCCTCAAACACCGTGTTGGCCTTGCCCACCATGTACACCCTCTGCAGAACAACCTCTGGTTACTGCCAGCAGAGCCTCCTGCTCAGTTCCCCCAGCCACACACTAATAACCAATCATGCTTGCAATCTCCAGTCCAGAATTTCATGGGATCAACTGGGTTTGCTCCAGCCACACAAGTGGAAGGAGGTTTCCCTATTTGGGGTACGGGGAACCAGGAGTGAAGCAATACTCACTTCCTCACTGGGGGCCAGCTGCAACACCACGGGCGTCTCCTCAGAAAACAGAGTATGGATGGCATTTGCAACACTGTCCAGACTGAAAGGAACGGCCTGGAAAACAAAGCCTAGTCAGATTTTTGGGTTAAACAGGGGCTGCTGATCTTAACTACAAAAGAAAAGGGTATGCACATTTCCAAAGTGATAGTAAGTAATAGGAACCTATGTGCAAAACAAAACATCACCTGTGTAACTATGAACAGATATTTTATTTGTGTGGCGGACACAATATATTCTGAAGAACTCCAAGGGACCATGAGCATAACTTAAGAGGATTATTTAGGCTTAGACTATAGTCTTGTTTATCAGCAAAACAAGACCAACAAATACAGAAGCAAAGCAAAAGGGAAACAATCTCACTGCAAATGTTATGAACCATAAAAAGTGATGGGGGAAAATATACCAGCAGAAAGACCAACTGCTGAAACAAAAAAAGACACATACCTTCTAAAAATAGAAGAAATGCTAGCACAACATAGTGCCATTACTGGCAAGCTAACAGAACTGTTAGTTTTTTTAAACACTTACTTGTGGGTTTTATTAAAAAAGATGCAGAATGACACATTTCATTCACTACTTAAAGTGTCCTATGACACAAGAGGCAACGGCATAGATTTAAACCCAGAAAATTTTAACTTAACACAAGAACAAAGTTTTTTACTCCAACGATGATCAAATACTGGCAGAGGTTGCCCAGAGGTCATGGAGTCTCCATTTGTGGAGATGCTGAAATCCTGACTGAACACAGTGCTGGTCAGCCTGCTCTGGCTGATCCTGCTTGATCAGGGCATTGGATGAGACGATTTCCAGAGTTCCCTTCCAACCTAAAGGATTCTCTGTTGCTGTAACAAGCCTGAGAATCCTTAGCAAAGACAGGCAGTGATAGGTAAATTTAATGTGTGTTGATTTCTTCTTGATACAATATAATGCAATGGTGTCTCTAAGTGCTGTATTTCACAGTCAAGTATTTCAGGAAAACTCAAAAGACCACTTAGAGGGTGACAGAGTACATCAAAAAATCAACCCATATAAAATGTTATCACACACTCAGCTGAAGCAAAAAACTTAACAATTCTGATTTTGAAATATTAAGTTACCGTGGGAAGAAGTGGATTGGTACAAACATTAAAATGAGCTGTCTCTCAAAGAGAACATGCTTTGGTCAAACAAAGCATGTTGAACTGAACTCAACACAGGAAGCCCTGGGTGATCTCAAGGGCCTCCTACCTTGTACAGAATCCTGACTAGATTATTGACCCATCAGTTTAGGGGATATGCAAGCCTCAAGGGAAGCAGGAAATAAGTGAACATCAGGGACTACGGCAAAGAATCATGTACTTGTCATTAGACTACAGGAGTCCCAGGAATCACGTGACAGTTCCAAATGTGGATACTCACATTCTCAATGGGGTAAGAAAACCCTTTCACAGGCAGCTTGTCCACGCCCTTCACTGTCACCAGCACAGTGGCTTGTGGCCGGTGAAACAGATCACCCACGCCCAGCCCAGGCCAGGGCAGGTCCTAGTACAAAATAACAAACAAAAAAAAAAAGTTGTATTTCACAGGCAAAGAGAAGAGTTCTTCCCACTATTAAAGCAAAAGAACTTACTATCCTGTTAATGCCTCTGTGCAGGACAGCGTATTGGAAATTTCATCGGGAAGTAAGTTAATACTACACTGCTTTCACCCTGAGTAATGCCAGCCAACCATGAAGGACCTGTTAGCTTAAAAGCTGCCAGGAACTTCACAGCAAAGTCTACACTAAGAAGACATTATATATAATGGATACATGAGGAGTTATTTCCCATCATTAAATTATAAATACTTTAGTCTGTATTTAGTAAGTGAAGGCTGAACTTAAAAAACCCACTAACATCTTGATATTTTCAGTACAAGAAAGCAACAGGGTGGAAAGGACGGGGAAGAGAGGGATGTGTCAATCACAACAACAGGCAACTAAACTTAAATGTACAAATTTGCACAGAAATATAAAAAGACTTCTTAGTAGCTTACTACAATTACAAATCAGTAAGAGCAAAGTGGAGGCTGACTGGTTTATTCAGGCAAAAAAATACAAATTCATCTGTCAGGAATAAAGGCAAACATATTTCCCCATTTGTGTAAATCACATAACTGCCCTTTTTATTGAAAGCCAATTTAACTGCATTTTAGAATTAAATGTCACTGACATTATGATTTGTATCACCTCACACAAACAAGGGCAAAACCCTTTAAAACATCATCAGGGACAAAAATGGGGTTTGGTTTTGTTTTCCTTTAACAAGGAAGAACACTGAATGACTCTTTCTGAGAATTCCCAATGTAATGCACCAAAAATTCCAAATTCTCTACAGTGGCCTTGCTCCACTGCCAGTTTATGTTCTTAGATTACAGCTTTGATGTGAGCTGCAAAAGAAGTGCCTGGGCCCTGCAGTACTCTCCTTCCAGGGCTGGAAGCTGCCCACACAGTGATCTCTGCCTCAGGGACAGCTTTCAGGAACTCTCAGTTCCAGGGCTGAACTGAATAATCGTTCAAACACTTCCTTCCCTGCCTGCTTCTAGGATGTGAATTATTAGTAACAGAGAATTATTTCTAAAGGATGCTTCAGACCCATCACAACAAATGAATCCCAAGCTGTGGCAAAGGCACAGAGTGAGTACTGGAACACTTTTTTCCTTGATACCCGTGACATATCTCTGGATGACCAGGATGCCAAATGGACAGAACAAGCCAAACTCCACTGTTCTTCTGGGTGTCTTTACATGCAACACACACAATACTATTCAATATATTGGTTTTTCCCGAAAAAATAATCAAGATTTACTCCTCAGTCATACTACTCATACAAGTTTGTTACTAGTTTGATGACAAAAAAGCAGAATATATTGACAGCAAGGTATTTTCAAATTCCAAAACACAGGCTAAGCAGCCTTGCATTCAAACCAGCCTTATCAGACCTCCTCCCTAGCTGATGTATGGAAGAAATGAAAACTGTCTGCCCTCACCAGCACTGTGAGAATGGCTCAGCCTGCAGATTTCAGTATCTGGCTGCACACAGACACTGCCAAAGACACCTGGCTATTACACTCTCATCTAGTGCTTCAACAGCCACTCACCCCTGCTGAAGCCCAGCAAAAAAATTAAGCAGGCAAGATGGAATCAATCCAAGGACTCCTGCTCACATGCCCCACTTTAAACATTGCTAAAGTTATGTCAGAATACATAATGTGGAGAAACACTACCATAAATCATGTTTCCAAGGTTTTGGATTATTTCCTAAGTAACCAACATACTTGTTCTAACTCTGCTCAGCAGACAGGCTTGCTGACCTGACAAAATGCCTGCCCTGCCAAGCCATTTCTCAACCTTCAGATTACTCAGGAGCAGAGCCCGACAGAGAGCTTGTGTGCAAGGAGTGACAGTGGTTCCAAAGATTCTCAGTTTGTGACCACGGATGGGGGGATACAGCACACAGCTGGGTCTCAGAGGAACTGAGGAACAGCACTGGAAAGCCTTTGCAGGCTTCCTTCTACAGCTGGTGACTCAAATTAGCCAGCTAGCACAGCTTCTGGCTGCTCATATGACCCACACAGCTCTACCCTGGAAACCACCTCTGTCAAGTCATGCATTCCTCACGACAAACAGGGCGATATTTTATATATTCCAGCACACGACAGGAAGATTTGCATATTGAGTGAGCAGGTTTGCAGCTTTAGAGGCGTTTCACAATCAAGACCTGGAACGTACTTCTTCGACAGAAAAGCCCATGGTCAGTGCAGCAACATCTGGGATCCGCTCGCCCGGAATGGGCCAACTTCCATCTCGGAAAACAACCGACTGAGGGGATCGTAAGACACTGAATTCACCACCACACACACCTGAAAAACAGACATAAAAAGCTGTCAGGGTTCCTGCAATCTTTTTCTTTACATAACAGGGAAAAGACCATATCTGAGCTTTCATTTCTTCTTCCTCTCTCCCATGCCTACCAGTTTATGGAAAGCCAGGAATGAGAACTGATCATTTCAATGCTCTGGAATATAAAATAAGGTTTCTATGCAGCAATGACTAAGAATTAACAGATCCATATCAACGAAAGCAGGACAACTATTCAAACAACAGCACAGCACAGTTCTGTGTAACAAGCTACAAGCAGTCTTACAGTTCAGACCTGGTAAAGTGAACTCTCAATGGAGCCAGGCAGACTCCAAAATCCTGTTAAGCTCACAAAGCACTGACACAGCTCTGTTTGCTTCCAGGACTGCTTGGCACCACACCTCTGTTCATGCAGGCAACAGCCAGAGCCACTGAGCCCAGAGCCAGGAAGACCAGTGGAATTTGTCAGAGCTGGCTTAAACCAGGCAGTGCCAGGACAACCTGGCTCCTGCAGAACAGCTCTGGTGACCCTGCTCTGCCTCCTCCACCTCATGACATTCCGAGATGTTTGTCTTCCTTGGAAGCAGCACTGGACCTGAGCTGATTGTGTGGAGTCACACTGGCTTTTCACTCATCTGGGATCCCCCTTCACTCTCTTTCCCGTTACCTTCAATAGCAAAGTTAACTAAAGGCATATTTCTAAACTGTTTTATGATGACAGTAATTTACTGCATAATAAAGTCAGAAAGGACTCTACAGAAATAAAAGAAGGGCTGGTTTCAACCTGGCTTCCTATCTTAAAGTCACTTAGACACAGCTACAATACTGTGTACACCACAGTTTATCTAAATAAATTCTAAAATTTATTTGGTCCATATAAGCAGTAACATGGCACAATGCAGAATTTCAGGCATATGCTCCCCAATGAGCAATCTGAGTAGGCTCCCACCAGAAAACTGATACAAGAAAATTGATACAAGAAAATCAAGTAATAGGGTAATAACTATTTGCAGGCCTGTATGTTCAAGTTCTAATTATACAATGAATCTGACTGTATACCTCAAAATTACATGAATAAGGTAACTGTCTAACGAAAAGAGATTTATTCATATGATCACTGAAAATTGGTTACCAATCCAAGCAGTGATATACAATAGTTTTCCAGGGCATCTACAAATCTAAAGGCTATTTAGAAAAACAATGCAAGAGTAAACTGATGTGTTGTACAGCTAAAAACTTCACTAATATTAATTTAACTATTGTGACCTTGAAGATGCTGTTCCAAAGCCTGGCTCATGATCATGCATACAAATGTTGACAGTAAATCTGAGCTGTGTTATGATAAACACACCAAAGGACAAAGTTCTGAGATGCAAGCTGGGGAGGGGAGAAAAGGAAAGGAAAGAGGCCAAACCAAGTGATATTCATGGAGTGGATTCAAGAATTTATTTAAATTGATGTGTTCCTTGCATGGCCTGCTACCAATTTTAATGGTGGATCAACCCACATTTTGAAGGGCAGAAATGTTTCCAGACCAACTTCTTAAAGTAAGAATTTATAAAATGACCACAAATCCATAGGATTTCAGATGCTGCTCTCCACAAGGCTGTTACACAGTCACCTTATTTAGGACAAACTGGCTTACTTAGGGCAGGATTGCTCAGGTGGATAAAATCAGAGCATTAACCCTTCACAACTGAATTTCCCTCACTGGATTTGTTCAAGATTACAACGATTAAAACTAAATTTGAAGTTGGAAATATCAGCAGATTCCCTCTAACCGCCTACGGAATAGTTAACCTAATTCCTACCCTGCCAAAGTTGTACCTCAGGTTCTCCAAAGCCTTTGTGAACCTGGAGAGCTAAGGAACATTGACTGAGAAATATTTACAGGGCCTGGAAGCGCCATCACAAGCCTGACTCACAGAGGGTAACAGAGAGGCTACAGCGACCACAGAAACTGCTCAGGAAAATGTGAGAATTCGTACAAAATAACAAAATTATGTGTGTCTATCACAGAACTATCAGAGTTGGAAGAGACCTCTAAGACATCAAGTCCAACCACCAACCTAGCAGTGCCATTGTAATCCCTAAACCAGATCCAGACACTCTTATAAACACCTCCAGGGGTGGTGACTCCATCTCCTCCCTGGGCAACCTCCAATGCCTCACCCTGGCAGGAAAAAAAATTCTTCCAGCATCCGATCTGAATCCCTCTGTCTCAGCTTATAGAACTGGATTTTAATACAATTTGTATACACTGTAAATTAATTTAATAAAGTAACATATTACATAAAATGATATAGATGCATTACAAAAATATACAATATATTACCTAAATTTATATAAGAATTTTGTGATGTAATTATAAAAATAACGTTATAAAAATAATTTTATATAACGAATTTACACAATAAAATTATAGAAAGTTATAATTTAATATAAAGCAGCCTTTGGGCTGAAAGGGACAGGATAAAAGGGTTGGAGCACGGTCTCTGGAGGTGGACGGGGGGGTGGGGGCAGGGAGCTGCAGCACAGTGACAGCCCCCCGCTCCCACCCCTCGTCCCTGAACCTGGCACCCACATTCACAGCCAGCACCCACAGACAGAGCCAGCACCCACAGACACAGCCAGCCCCCCTCACCTTTCCCCCTCCCCAGCCCTGCGGCCCAGCCCCTTTCCCGCAATGTCTCCCTGCAGGCGGCTCTCCCCGCTCCCCCCCGCCCCGGCCCGTCCCCGCTGACCCACCGGAGACACAGGCAGCTGCCAGCAGCGCCGCCAGCCCCAGGGCCCGGCCGGCCCCGCCGCGCCTCCCCATGTCCGCCATCAGCCACCGCCGCGGACCGACACGGCCAGCGCCCCGCCCGCCGCCTGACGGACAGCCGACGCAGCCAATCGGCGCGCGGCATTCAGGCGGGTGGGCGGGACTCGGCAGAGCTGATCGGTGGCCGCGCCGTCCCTGTCACGGGGCTGAGCGGTCAGCTGTCCCGCGGGGGGCGGGGTCTTCGTTTGAGTGGCGTTCTCGCTTGGCCAATCAGATCGCGAGAGGTCTCTGCACCATTTTCCCCCCCGAGGAGGCGGTGAGGAAGCGGAGCCAACTGACAGCTGATTCAGCCAATCGAAGCGCGAGAATAGGGGATTTGCTCCGCCCACGCGCCTCTGCCTGACAGCGGAGGGGCGGGGCAAAGCCGTGATTGACAGTCAAATGCACCATTCAGAGAGCGAGGCGCCGGCTCCACCCTGTCGGCAACCGTGTGGCGAGGGGGTCTTTGGATCTGGGGCCGTCAGGGCTCCGGTCTGTCCCTGTTGTTGTCCTCGTCCTTCCCCTTGTCTATTCCCCCGCCTTCAGTGGTTTCTTCCTTAAATTTTGTTGTGAACATCCACAGTAACAAATTCAGTGACTGCCCCAGCCATGCTCATTTCACTTCAGCTGTCACTGCCATGGATAGGAGCAGGGAGGTGGTGCATTTTGCTCAGTGTATGTTTAATATTCCTGTAATATGCCATGGTCATCACAATCAAGGGAAGTGGTCCTGCTCCTCAGCCCTGGTGAGGACCACCTGGAGTGCTGTGTCCAGCTCTGGGCTCCTCAGGACAGGAGAGACATGGAGCTCCTGGAGCGGGTCCAGCAGAGGGTGACAAAGAAGATGGAGGGACTGGAGCATCTCAGTGAGGAAAGGCTGAGGGAGCTGGGCCTGTTCAGCCTTGAGATATCTGAAAAGGGACCTCATCCCTGTGTGTCAGTGTCTGCAGGGAGGGCTCAGGACATGGACCAGGCTCTGCTCCCTGGTGCCCAGCACTGGGACAGGAGGAACGGGCAGGAACTGATGGCCAGGAAATTCCACCTGAACATGAGGAAGAATTTCTTTCCTGTGCAGAGACCAAGCACTGGAACTGATTGCCCAGAGAAGGCATGGAGTCTCCCTCACTGGATCTATTCCAGACCCATCTGGACACAATCCTGTGCCATGTGCTGTGGGATGACCCTGTTCAAGCGGGGAGATGGGACCAGATGACCCCCGGTGGTCTCTTCCAGCCTTATCCATTCTGTGAGTCTGTGAAGTTGCGAGTATTTCTTTGTTCATTTTTAGGCTTCAGGATCTTGATGAAGCTCTCCGCAAGTAATGGCATAGAAAACCAGGCTTTGAGAGTGAATGATCATGTAGCAAGGGAGGTTAAGACCTCCCCGTGCATTGTAAGTGAAAGTGTGTTATGAGCACTTCGAATCACTTCATTCTTTACTCTGTATTGTGCATCACAAAACCAGCACCGCATAATGGCTGTTGTAAAATAAATGCAAAGAAATGCTTGAGATTATCTGATTCAAAATAGTTGTTTTCTGGAGGGCTTTTTTGTCCTGGATTCCTTGGGAAGCAATGTCTGTGAGTTCACAGGAAATCAAACAGTGCTAGGGAGTGTTTTATCTGCTTTGCTGGGAGACAGCAGCTGTATCACATCCACATGGTAAGACTGTATTTATGGGCAGAACGCACCAAGGATTACTACCCATACAACTATTTGGCCAGAGCTATTTTGCTATGTATTTTAAAATTCCAGACAACTATGGAAACACTGAAAATGTGCCTGAGCAACATTTCTGCACTGGAAAAAAAAAGGTTGTCTAGAAGAATGAATGGGCAGGGGAATGCAGGTAGCAAAATGAAAGTGTGTTTACAGCAAACGGTATTTAAGAGAGTAGTTATATCCCTGCCACTGCCACATGATAGTGTGTGACAATGGACAAATCACTTAAACTCAGCTTTTCATAGGTGGCAATGACAGTCCCTCCCTTGTCTGTGAGTTGTTTTGCATAAATTAGGAGGAGCTCCTGCTCCGCTTGCTGCCAGGTGGAAACTGCACTTTGAATATGAAAATCATGCCAGATGCGTAGGGCACTCCAAAACTCAGCAGCCGAGCAAGTTATGAGCACTTCAAATTAATGCCCACTGATTTCTTGCTCTGTACAGCGCATCACAAAACCTGCCCTGCGTAATAGCTTTTGTGAAATAAATGCAAATAAACGTTTGTGAGACTACCTGAATACTGTGGCAAAGATATGATCAAAATAGCTGTTTCCTGATAGGCTTTTCTGCTTTCAGAACAGGATTAGAAAAACACACGGGAGAGAAGGCCTGGATCAGTGAACAACAGTGAACAACAAAGATATTGAATGATTGCTTTTCAGTGAGCCCAGCTGGTTTTGTGCGGTGAGCAAGGCATGATGATTTTGAAAAGATAGTGTTCTGTCTTGTAAACTGATAATGCTACCACAACATGGAAGCCCATGGATTAAGGTTATGTGGGTTGCCTTATTTTTGGCATTTGCTGTCTCTTGGGCACTTGACTTTGCAAGTGTAATGTACCACGTACTGTGTATATTTTAGCATAATTTCACAAAGTTTTGCCTATCTAGGCAAACCTGGTTCCTGCACCCTGTAGTCTGAAGTACAGGTGAACTGCAGGTATGGTTTGTCCTCCTCCTTACTCTCCCTTCCCTTCAGATTGTGTCTACACCCAAGTTGTGCATAGAAATAAGGCAAGAAGAGTGACTCAAAGGCAGTAAGTTTGAAACTACTAGAGGGCATTGGGTGGATGTGACTGTCTTAGATGGGAAGGTAATGGGAAGCACAGAATAGGGAAAGGACCATACGAGGGAAGAAGTTTCTTCATTTAAATTAAGGATTTCTTACAAATGTGATGTGGAAAAGAAGGTGCCAGAGTGAATAAGACTGTTTTGAGAAGGTTATTTCTCTTATAACTGTTACTATCTCTGTGTTTTGTATCTGTGCGTGTTAGCAACCATTTCAAATTTTTTTAATGCATCTCTTGATACTGTTTTCCATAAAGCATTCACTTTGGAAGCCATACCACAACAAAAGAGTATCATGTTCTTTTTTTTACATTTGCAGAAGGAAATGTATTTTTGAGACTTTAGCATTTGCATTCTCATTTTCTGAACTTGTGGTGCTAGGAATGTAATTCTAGAAATAGAAGAGAAATCAAAGTTCTGTATTTGAAGAGTCTTATATTCCTTCTCTGCCTCTCAAATTGCTGTTCTTGAAATCACAATACAAACATGGTTTCTGAAGAATTCTCTATGTTGTTTTCCTGTTCTCATCTTGATTTCTTCTTTGGGGAAAATAATAAATAGAGGCAATAAATTTTACTATGAAACAGTCAAGTCCCACAAACTCTGTACTGGTTTCTAGTGCCCACTGGGTGTATCTGTATGTCAGTGAAGCCCGATATAAGAGAATAATACCATCACTTTGTAGGCTGGCAGAGTTCTAGCTATTTTCTCTAGGCTTAATATAGATCCCAGCTGTGCTTTGAAGAGAGTGAGTTTTGTAATCCTGTAAGCAATACTCGTGACAAAATCTACATGCGGTAAAATTATTCTATTAAACTGATTTCATTTTGAGCTTCTGCTCAGGGCAAGTGAAAGATTGAGACAACATGCACATTAGGTCAGAAATAATTTTTATAAAGCCATATACTGCTAGTAGCAGTCACAAAATCAAAGTGCCAGCTGTAGGCAAAATACCAGCACTCCCTGGCTCTTTTAGGAGTGTGCTGTGCAGAAATGTCTTCGGCAGGAATTGCTCACGTGGCACTTGGATGCTGCCTTTGCCTCCAGCCCTGTCTGTACCGACAGCGTTATGGGTGAAATGATGGCAGAAGAGGGAATATGAGGAAAAGGCTGAGTCAAAGAGCTCACCATTGGTCTAAACTGGACTGCTGTGTTATCACTGGATTTCATTGTGTTACTACTAAGTCTAGTCTGGTTGCTAGCAGAGTAATTGTCTCAGCCATCATTTCCAAAATGATGCTTTAACTGGAAAATATTTTTCTGGCTGCTGTGATGAAATTTGGGCCAGTTGTATCCTACTGGAAAGAATGAAATGCCAGTGCCAGGTGCCACTGAGAGTTACCAGCTCCAGAAGCACACAGGGTGAGCAATGCCCCTTTTGGTACTAGGATTTACAGTCTCAAAGGAAATTTATGCACAGAGATTAAGCAAAAGATTCTAAAATAAAATTGAGCAGACAAAACTCTTTTTTCTGTTATGTTTTCTGACCTTGATACATTGATTGAATGTGAATAAACAGTACAGTTAGTTGGGCAACCCCTGTCCTGGTGTGGTGACCAGCAGGGACACTGGTTGGGCAGTTAGTCTGGGGGCTGCTGACATCCTGGGAGGTGAGAGATGAGACAATTGAGCCCAACGTGGTGATTTATACTGGGTGAATTTTTTACAGGTCACATGTGAAAAGTTGTTGGTCTTTGCTGCTGAGCTCCTCTGTGATTTCCTCATTCCTATCCCCATTTGCACACTCCATCTTATGTAAGCAGAAACAGTTATTTTTGCAAATGTGGATACCAAGGCTAAATAAATCAAAGACAACTCAAATAGTTTCTAAAAGACTCAAAAAACAACCCTCAAAAACCTATAAAAAACCCACACCAAACCTGTTGTTACTGAGCCAAACTGTCAGAGCTGATTTCCTGAGGACTCAAATAATAAGCAAAATGTGAGTTCTGCCTGCCCTCTCTAAAAGCACCTTTTAGATTTGTCTTCTTTTTTTTTCTTCTTTTTTTTTTCTTTTTTTTTTTTTCTTTTTTCTTTTTTGAAAGGAGAAGTGCCTTTCTCTTTTACTTCTGTCAGTCAATAGCTGTCTTAAAGAGGATTGCCAGCTTTCTCTCTGTAGGGTTGAACAACAGTTAAAGCCTCCAAAAATGCACAAGAAGCCCATTTTAGGGTTCTTTTTGCTAGGTTCTATATGCACATCATATAAAGAAATATATATGTCTCTTTTTGTGTGTCAGTACAAATGTCACAACTTCAAAATTGTGATCTTCTGCCGCAGCTCCAGGAGACTTTTGGCGTTTTCTGACAGCTCTCACCGTGGCCTTGTTTGTGACTTTGCCAGCACCTATGGGCTCCTGTACATGAGTTTTGTCATAGACAGCCCCAGCCCTGCAGAGTTTGCAGTGGCTGGAGCAGAGTATTGATGAGGTGACTGATTCACCTGAGTTCCTACAGCAGGTCAGAGGGAAGACAAGGAGAACCTTTCCTCTGTGACCTGTTCTTCAGCCTGTCCTGCCCTCTCAGCCACTCTCGGCCTTCAGTGATCACAGCCGATTTTTAGAAATGTATTTTACATATTGTTCGAGAGTACAACACTGCTGAGACCGTAATGTTGATGTAGCAGTTCTGAGGAAGAGGGTCATCTGTAATTCACTTAATTTTAGTAGTTTCAAAGTCACGTTAAACACTGTTTTTTTTATTTAAGTCTGCCTAATCAAAACGCGTTTTAATGTATTTTAATGTTGTTAGCATAGAAACACATAATCACGGAATGATTATATGCAGGTGATTTTATTGAAGAGCTCTGGGAATCATGGGTGCAGACCCAAATCTGACTCCCACATGGATTCGAGAGGGATACACTTTTATACAATTTCGTTATACAACTATATATTAATTATTAAACCTACATTGTTCTATTGTATACATTGATCTTACCCAAGCATGAATTCTTGCTATCTCCCCAGGCATCTTCCCAGACCCCCAAACCGCGCTTCTCATGGTTCTTGTTATGATTAAACTATTCTTGTATTCAATTAGAAACAATCATCACATTTACCAATCATCTCATTAATCGTATGACGAACATGCAGGTGCAATTTTACATGATGTACTAAAGATTGAGCCCAACATTTGTTTCCAGGACCTACCCAGCCCTGGCTCCCTTTCCCAGGGCCTACCAGGCCCGATCCCCTGAATTTATTGTGTACAATTCCCATGATTTTAGAAACATTTTAACCCTATGCTATCAATGTCATTGAAGATAGGGGGTGAGTATGGTTTTAAGGGTAATTGATATAATTAAAGGTACGCAGCTTCTCTATGTCGACATTGTAGCGCTAACGAGGAAGGAAATCTGTGAGAAAGAACTCCTGAAACTGCTGAGAGAAATCCGCATGTGTGTGATGTGTATGAATAGCAGCTGATCCGTGCGATTCCTTTTCCCTCCCCAGTTCCCAGTGGTTTTGGCAGCGAGGGCTGGCCCGGGCAGGTGGGGACGCGCATCCCAAGCCTGGGCGCTTTGGCACCATCGCGTGGTGGAAGCCGCGGCTGCAGCCTCGCTGTCTCGCACCGAAACTTAAAGGAAGCTCCAATTTCTGGGAGCGCTTCATCTGCTGTCTCCTCCACAGATGTCAATCCTATCCCACTGCCCACCCCTTCTGGGAAACAGCGGCTAAGAGCATGCACGGAGGGGGTGGCAGAAATTGAGTCAGAAGGAGTGCGGAAGCCCAGAAGATAAAGGGACAATGTGTATGTCTCTAACACTGATAGCCAGATGGCTGNAGTTCTGAGGAAGAGGGTCATCTGTAATTCACTTAATTTTAGTAGTTTCAAAGTCACGTTAAACACTGTTTTTTTTATTTAAGTCTGCCTAATCAAAACGCGTTTTAATGTATTTTAANTGATAGCCGGATGGCTGCGGAGCCAACCAAGGGTTGTTGGTACTAACGGACAAGAACTCCGTGAGAAGAAATAGGATGTGTCTGGAGAAGGGGCCCTGTGGAGGTAGGGCAGCACTTTTCTGGACAAACGCCCTTGTTCTGGCTCCTGGAGATAAGACCAACACAGTGCAAGCACAAGAATGAGGCTGAAAAGCGGATGTGGACTGTAGCGGGGATCGAGACCTCTGAAGACCGCCCTTTCATTTCCAGAAAGGTCTAGAGGAGTGGGCAGTGATAATTAATTTGCATGGAAAGCTAGAAACTTCTCTCCAGGGCAGAGAAAACTTACCTATAAATAGGTATCCCCACAAAACCCAGTGCACTCGCTCTGCAGGTGCACCCCAGGAGCCTGGACACCACAGCTGGATCAATGCTGGAGCAAGGACTGCTGATCTCTTGTCCTCTCTTTTCTTTCTCTCTCTCCCTCTTCAATTCATCTCTCTCTTTCCCTTTCACCTTATCTCTTAGTCCAAAACCCACTGCTTATACTAGGAGGTCTGGGACTAGCACACCAATTTCCAATTTCCAAGTATGTAGTTTGCTAAAAAAACTTTGTAAGCTTTTGCAGGTACCCTCTGACTTATGTCATTCCATTCGACCCCAAGCATTTACAAATCTTGGGCACTCCCTTCCCACCTAAGGGAGGAGCATCATAACAAGGAATCGCTAACTTTTGGTGGGAACTGGGATGGAACTGGAATTTGCTGTTTCCTTCCACATCAACATAGAATTTAAGTTATTCTATACCACTTGTTTGAGCTTACATGGTTTCATAAGTGGTAAGAAGGCAATTCACTACAATTTCTTAGCTTATTATGAGGGAACTTGCCTTCAGTAGTGACAGGCTAAATCTTACAGACAATCTGCAAAACCTCATAAGCTGCACTGTGAGGAGATTAGCACACTTTAGCTGACAACACTTGAGGTATCTCGGTTCCTAATTCTTGTTAAAGATTGAAGCTGGTACCTTAGTCATCCAAAAGTTAAAAGAAAAGCAAGAGCATTATCTCCTCTCTGGATGCAAGAGCAATACCAAGAACATTATCCCTTCTCTAGCACAACTGCTTAATATTAGCATCAAAACCCAGCTTGAGCTTGTAGGTGTAGGCCTGTCAGCCACTTGTCACACAGTAGGTGGGGGAGTGACTCTCCAGCAGGTCAGAAACTCAGCAATAACTACCTGTGTCTGTACTCAAACACAGCTGTGACAGCGGGGCAGGGCTTTGGCTTCATTTCAGTGAAGGGTAGAGCTAATTTACTCTTTCTCTGTAGCTATTAGGTTTAAGAGTTGGCTTCTGAAATTTGCCTTCATCACTTCTCCAACTGAGAAGGACAAAGGTGGTCTTTTACACTTTTGGTTAATGAGCCCTCTCTGCTGTGACCTTTTGTGTTTTGCAGCCCCACAAACCTAATATCCTGTTGTGACTACTCAGCCTTTCTGGAAATGCACTTCTTCTTCCAGTTTGAGAAGATTTAGGATGTGGTGAGAAAGTGAGAGAGTTAAATTTTACATTCTTCCCCCTATGGTTGAAGAGATTTAATTGAAGTTCACCCAGGGGAGAAGTCACTGCCAGCAGATAAACACCTTAGCTTGCTGTTTCTACTAAAACAGTTAACAATGGAGTAGTTAAGACTTAAAATATAATTTGTTGCCATTAAGCTTTTATGTTATCTTCATCCTGAGCTCAATAGAAGCTTCTGTTGAAGGGTCCAGGTGCTTTAGATATGTTCTATGTTCTGAAGGTAATCATTGCAACCATTAGTGTGAAGATTGCTGAACTAAGCTGATAGCTTCTTGCTTTTGAGAGGGGTGGTGGTGTCCCTGTTCTCCCACAACTTTGGTTATCCCCCAGACCTCTGTATTGCATAGGCTGTGGGTCTCCTCTTAGCTTACTGAGAAAAAACTCAGGCTGAGAGTCCCTGCTCAGTGATGACAGCTCTGTGGGCCAGGTTGTGATGTGGCTGCAGGAACTTTGATGTTGCTCTAAGTGGTGAGGCAGGAGCTGCTTGCTGGAGGTGGACCCGCCCCTGCACCGGCACGGATTCATACCTGAATTAAGTGATGATGTATCCATGGCTTTATACCAGATTTTCTTTTCTGTGCCCTTCAAATTGTACTTCCAAATGAGACAGCTAAATACAAACACACTGGCCATTCTCCTGTTAATCACACTTTCTTTAGTGGCAGTGCCAGTTCCACTCAAACACAGTTGTGCTGTCTCCTGGGTCTCACTTGCTACTGATACTTGCTATGGGAGGACATCGCCTGCTTGAGAGCTGAAGGGATGGCATTATAATTGTTAACATCTGTAAAGGCCAATGAGGGAACTTCAGGGAGATTGGAGGATGTTTTTGGTAATATACCATATGAAAAAATGACCCTTTTCCCATTGCAACTTACCTTATGGAATTTAAACCACTATAGCTACATACACCTTCAGAAAGATGAAGATAGATGTAGCATTTCAACTGCAAGCTACAGAAAGTCTTTTTCTTTGTCTCATTTAACAATTTCTCTAAGTATGTTTTTGGTGCTTGCTTTGGGTACTTTGCCTAGTGGTCTCTCAAACTGATTATAGACTTGCTCAGCTGATTTCCATCTCGGGGTTTTCTGTCTGTCATTGGGTTATTGGAGAGCTGTTGTCAGATTTAAAACAACCATTGTAATGGTCCCCTGTGTTTAAAAAAAAAAAAAAAAAGAAAGAAAAAATATCTGTTCATAAAGTGAAAGAGAGAAACTGCTCAAAGGGGCTCTGAGCTGTGGGTGAGGAAGCAGCCTGAGCAATGGAAAATGCTGGTCTTTGTCTGAGCAGCTGTGTGAAAGGGCTCTCCAAGCCAGCGTGGACTTGGGATAAGACAGATAACCTCAGTGGGGTTGAATGGAGTTTACCTTTCAGTGGCTTGAAATGAAATACAAAGGTGATGCATGAAATGTATTGTTCTCATAAGCTCTGTGAAATGTCAAACAAAAATGTCTTTCATATAACGGCACGACAGAAGTTGAGAATCATGCAGGAAGGAATAGTGCATTGAAGTAAACAATTTGGTTTCTGAAACTATTGGAATGGAAAAGAAAATGTTGTAACCTGGGATACTGAGGGAAGGGATTAGAAAAGAAAACAACCAGAAAAACCATACAACGTACTTTGTGGGTGGGTAAAAGATGCTATAGATTGACCTCTCTGATTAAATTTTGCTTTTTCTATTTCTTAAAAAAAAACCAAGCAAACCCAAACAAAATCAAGAACCATAGTAAGACTTAGGAAAACAAGAATCTTGCTGATAGAAAGTTACTTTTTTGGGGACTCCTATTTTTATGTATACGTATCCTGGATCTGAGACTCAGTTGTACATTTGCAGAATTCAGTGTCTTTTTTCTTGAATCTCTATACCATCCTTTCTTGGAGCACATTAAAAATATTCACCTCCTAATAAACCATTTGAAGTATAAATGAAACCCAAAGAACTGCTCCATTCAGTAGAAGGAGGCTAGAAATATCATCAGCAATGCTAAGTCATAAAAGATCCTTGCAGTCATAAAAGACCCTTGCAGTATTTCCCTGAAGCAGCTTAGATTCCCACTCCTGCTTGCCCCAGCCAGTCAGCCTTGACTAAGAATCAGAAGAATCACTTTCTCTTGACACTGAACAAGGAACTTTGTTCAATTAAAGGTTGTCCCAGAAACTACACTGTCTCTTTCTCTGGAAAGCTTCTGCCCAGAACATTCTTGTGTCAATAAACACAACATTCCAGCGCAGTGATGCTGCAGTGACACTGCATGGCACTGTGCTGAATCTGGCTCTAAAAAGGGGACATTGTAGTGTGAATAAATCGTACTGCTTGTCCCAAACACAAGAGCTCATAAAATTCTTGCTATGATGTCTTAGGTTAATGCTCTGGAGCACTGAGTGATTTTTAAAAGCTGTTGTGGTGTTAGTTAATCTACAAATTACTTGTTCTGAGATGGCATTTTTGTAAAACTTATGTAATAAAAATTAAATAATGATAATGTTTTTTAAAGGAGAGATATTAAAAGTGGCCTATTCTGCAGACCAAAGCAATAATATGTTGGGCAGCATCAAAGCATTAAACAAGATGGTTTGCATCATTAACACTAAATGAAATGGCTTAACAAGTCAATAAATGATGAGAATAAACCCAAGTTACCACACAATACAGTGTTTTAAAGGGCCAGAAACAAAACTTCTGAAGCAAATAATTTTCCAATAAAACTAGATGGAATTTAAAGGAACATGTTTTTCTGATTGTTGAATGCAAGATCAGTTAAATACTATTTTGCATATTCAGTGTACTCTATGTATGGTCTTCATAACATTCTAGTGAAGCAGAAAGGAAGAGGGAGCAGTGCTTTATTTTGTAAATCAGGCAAATAAAGAAATTACATCCGGAAGACCGGAAAAAATTTTGCCTCTTTCTGAAATCCATATGGTGGTTAAATCTTTAAATGCTGTTTTTCCTTTATTTTCTGTGTCTGCAGTAAACCTTTACACTCTGCATTCCATAAAGAAAGCTATGAACAGAGCAGTGCTTATTTAAGTGGGGGCATTTTGAAACCTATAGTGTTCCCATATGGAAATTTTAGATTTTGCAGTTTTCTCTAGGGCAAGGATGGGAGATATTTGGTGTTGGCTGGTTGTGATCTGTGACTGAATTTCGTGCTGTGGGATTCTTTTCATTTTTGGGTAAGGAAAGTGGTAATGGGGCTAGAAGGTCTCTTTGACCCTCAGCAAGGAAAAGCCCATCCCTGGGCTGACAGGAGGCTGGTCAGATTAACATTCTTCTCATTTCTACTTCCTATCTGCATGCAAAGCTACAATCCTGGGAGCTAAATATTTTTCACATCCAAAATTTATTACTCTT
This sequence comes from Oxylabes madagascariensis, assembly GCA_013400675.1. Classification (NCBI taxonomy): domain Eukaryota; kingdom Metazoa; phylum Chordata; class Aves; order Passeriformes; family Timaliidae; genus Oxylabes; species Oxylabes madagascariensis. Next base: position 21,611 of record VYZR01050388.1, on the reverse strand, counting down.
GCTCTGAAAGATAATTTTCCCTGTGCTGCTAAAGAGTACAGGATGGCACAGATGAACCTGAGAGATTTTATCAGACTCATTACTGCAGAACCTGCACACAGCATTCTCAGGCCCTGAGAATATATCTCACTATACTAATTCTGTCCTTTTGACATTCTTGTGCTTTTAAAACAAACCCTTCACATATGTGAAGCCCAACCACATTCAGCCATGGCAGTGCCAGGCCTTCTCCAGTGACTTCAGTAGGTTATATTTAGGATTTGACTGCTATGTACTGTTTTCTCTTCCAAACTCTGATCAAGGAAAACCCTTGTATAATTATGAGCATTAAATTTATTAAAGTCCATGATGTAACCCCACATCGTCTTCTTCAGAAGCAGAAGGGTGGGCAATATTTCTTTTTTTTTTTTTTTTACTAATGTAATTTTCTGAGGGGGAAAAAATTATTTTGGTCCATTCCTAGAAGAGAAAAATGGGAATAGATTTGGTATGGTGGTTTCTTGAATCAAGTAAGAAATAACTTCATGCAAAGAAGTACCTGAAAAGACTCTTGGGAATTTTGTGGATTATACTTGCCTGGGGTTAATTTTTATTTTATATTTAACTTTACATTAAGTACCCATTTAGTGTTTTGCTGAACTCGTGTTCCCATAGATATTTCTCTCACAACACATTAGATTGAAAGGAATTTTGAGACAAACCCCTCATAATTCCCAAAACTCCTCCAAGCACTGTTATTACATGATTTGACCGATTTTGATTGCTCATCACTCCCTTTTCACAGCAAACTTTCCTGATGGCCAGAAAATGCTCCAGAGTCCTTTCCCTTGACAGAAACAGGATTTGGAAAATAATGAGTGAAAATTCTGCTCTCCCTCTAGCCACTGTGGAGTGGGGCAATGGGCTGCTCCAGTCCTCTGCTGGGAGATGACTTTATCAGAAATCCAGTGCCAAAGGGGAGAGTTTGGAGTTATTATGCTTGCTGCAGTGAAAATCCCTGTGGTGGTGGTGACTTTCATTTCAGAGAAGTCCCAGTAGAAGCCGTCCGTTTCCTATGGGTGGGTTCAGACCATAAATGTTTTTTCTTCCTAGTGTATTTCTCTGAACTGTCATGATGCCAAGCACTTTTTCCCTCTTCACTTATGAGGTGAGGCTGCAGTCTTTCTCTGAGAGGCCTAAGAACAGCAGAGATGGATTTGAGCAAGGCTGGGGGCTTGTCAGTGGTGGATGTTCCAGTCTCTAAGGTTACAGATGCAAGCAGCGAAAGTTCAAATAGAGAGGGCTAAAAGCAAAATTAAAGCTAATATGAAAAATAAAGCTTTAGAAAAGAGTTTCCCACATGAAATTTGGCCATTTATTGTGTTTTAGTATTTTAATTTATGTTTTCTCAAAGACACATCAGAGACCTATACCACCAACCCCTATAGCTATGGCATTTTTTTTCTGATTGCAGGGGGAGCTTTGAGTCAGGCCCTAAAGGTTTGAACCTGCTCTTGCCTGTCTTTAAAAAAAATGATGGATCAGTTGTCAAAATGAAGAACAAAACAACTGGGACTTCTGGAGATCCCTTTCCATCCTGAGTTAATCTTCCAGAGGCGCTCAGCTCCTGCTGGTGCCTGCCCATTGTGGTCAATGCTTTCGTTGCAGTGTCTGCACTCTCTTCATATTTTGGTGATTTGTTGAGTGCAGTTGCACTTGATTTTGTAAATGCTTTTAGGATCTTGGAGCATTTTTGGACAGCCTTCAACAGCATGTATGTGACAGCATGAGCATCTGGAGGGTTTGTGTGCAGATAAAGCATCTGTGATGTTGGGAAATCACTGCAATGTTTTTGCCAAACTGAAGTTGAAATGTCCATATCTAATTGAATGGCAGCTTTTGAATCACAAACTGAAACTTTCCATGCTACAAACACACACATGGATCTTATGGCAGAAAGAATAGTTTCCAAATCAACACAGGGAAATTATGCAGCTAACTCCCCAACACAATTAGAGAGTACTAAAGGCAAGTGAAAACAAAAGTCATTTTTAAAACTAACAAAATAATCACAGGTTGAGGTTTTCCACAGCTTTATAAAATGAAGCCAAGGATCATTTCAGTGCCAGGTAAAAGTTTCAGTCCATAAAGAGCAGCTGTGTTGTGCTACTCTGCACAAAACAAATAAGCCAGTGAAGTTTTACACAACATGGTTATACCAGACTCAACGTGCCTAACAGGGAGGCTCTACTAAAGAAAAAAAAAAAATATTTTCTTTCCTAAAAGAACTTGCGTGTTTCCATGCTTTAGGGAAGATGATTTAAGGGTGGATGTCTTCTTGGTTTTGCTGCGAGTTCAGTGATCTGAGAGACAATCTAACAGGAGAGACTGCAACTGCCTGTCAGCTGATGGGTGAAACTGATGTAATTAAATTCAGGTCATCATAACGTGGAAAGAGTTTCATTGAGATAAATAGTGTCTGCATACCTCAGCCTTGTGGACTGTTGATTATACGTCCCCTAAAGTTCTAATCCAAGCCCTTGTTCTAGCTGAAGCTCTGTGGAGTAACTAAAAAGGCAATCATACTTAAAAAATGAATACCCTTGGTAAATTAGCAATGGTTTGCCCATAAACCATCCATACAAGCTTTCTGCAAAGTTCCTGGCCCTTTCCATCTTCTGTCCACAAAATACTGAAGTTTGAACCTGTTTGATAGAAATGGGGAAGAGTTGCGGGAGCTGCGCTTAAAATCTGAGTTTGCTCTAACTTCAGCAGTACTTTTTTTTCGCAGTACTCCTGCATTTAGGATGGAAGAATGGGGAAACTCCAAGGTCTGTCTGGCTGTTTTGAGTGCTGGACAACAATCAGGGCTCGTTCTCAAGCTCCTCATTGCTTTTGGGCTGATCAGTCTGGCAGTGGGGAATTCTCAACGCACCAAGGGTAATGAAGTTGGAGATGGAGAAACTCCACTCTCTTGGCACTTAACTGGCTCCAGCCCTGCAGGGACCCTGTCCAGTCCTCACAAGGTCAAGCACTCTGTGATGAGAGAGGCTGGGTGAGGGCCAGCATCATCCAAGAATCAGCACAGCCTTACAGCATCCCATCCCATCCCTTCTCCTGGGCCTAACATATCTTGGAACAGGGAGAAGTCTGGCCCCCTCCTCAGAAAGCTCATGTCACTTCTTCCATGTCCTGGGTTGGCTGGGTCTCTCCCAAGTGAGCAGGCGGGTCAGCTTCACACACTGCAAGCCATTTTCTCTGGGTTTCTCAGAGAGAGACAGTGTTTCAGCTGAATTCAAAGCAGCTGGATAATCAGGAAAAAACATTTCTCCTTGTCCCTTGTGTCTGTCTAGATCTGGCAGTCACTGTTTTAGCACATTATTATCTTTTAATTCCCATAGTTGTTGGGCATTGTCCAATTCATAAAATGCAGACTTATTTGGATCTGGGGTAAATATGGTGAAAATGTGAAGAAAGACAGCTGAGGGGAAAGGTTCTCATTTTTCCTAAACTATAGGTAGTTATTTCAGGTTTGAAATAAGGTTTTCAGTTGATTCTTTTGTTATCCAAGTGCTATGAGGGGAAAAAGGAGTTGTGTTGGGCAATTTCACAGAATTTATTTTATTGCAATTAACGTAAACTTTTAAGTCTTTATTCCAGTATTGAGAAATAAACAAGATTTAAACTGGGGGAAAATACTACTTCCTGCTGTAAAAGCTCTCCTTCCTGCCCCAGGAAACTGTAAAAGCTTCTCCTTCCCAGTCCCCTCTCTGCGCACCACACTTCAGCTCCTTGATGGGGCAATGGACATCACAGAAGGTGGACACTGTGTGGTTTTCCCTTTTCTTTCACTGCTCCTTGTTTACCTACTCAAATTCTCTGATGAGGTTCCTCAATGGACTTCAGTCCTCACAGAACTGCTCCTGAGACTCTCCTCACCCCTGCTCCAGCCTCTCATTTTCCTCTGCTCCTGCTTTGCCCTGGATTGGTCTCCTCTTTTTTCTCCTGTTTTTTCTAGTGTCTCCTCTGCTCTGATGTCTCTCTTGCCCCTGCTTGTTCCATGCCAGCTCTGGCATCTCTTTCTCTGGCATCTCTTCTTGTTTGGTGGCTGCCACCTTTCTTAAATATGTTTTTGCAGAGGCACCATATGCTCCTCTCACTGGTTTGCCCTTCGGGCACCAGTGGGTCCGTGTTGGCTGTTGCAAAGCCAGCTGGAAATGTCTGTGCCCAGCACAGGGCAACCCCTCATCCCCCACACAGGTCACCCTGCAGCCCCTTCTCCTGCCAAAACCTTACAGTTATGCCCAATATGGTGAGTCATTCCAATTATATCTGTATTTAATGTGCATTACACGGAACTCTGTGAGCACATTAATTCTCTTGAGTTCAAGTGCATCTGGCTGTGGTGCTCAGCACCTTTCAGAGTTGAGCCCTGAGTGAAAATTACGATGATTGTAGCAATTCTGTCTAATAATTTATTTTGCATGTACACATACTTTACATACTTTATACTTAACATACTTTATTTTCTGGCAAAGAAACCTGGGAAGTATCCATAAATAAGAGCAAATAAATTAGAATATGTAAAGCAGTTTAACGCAAATGTGAGTATTTTTTGTGATTTGGGGAAGCATGGCTAATTTTCAACATTAATTTTTCACAATCATCTAACTTCTGCATCTGTTCAGGAACTTCAAAGGCAGTGGGCATCATTGACATTTCTAATTTAAACAACAATAAGAAATGTATCATATATGTGTTACTACACACATATGAAAGACCAGTTTGTAAGGTGGAACTCTGAGTTATTTGATCAAATCGGACTTGAATCTCTGTGTTGAACACAACCAAATTGCTAGGTCCATATGTAAACAAATACCTAAACTATTTCTGGGTGATGAGGTACCTGGATGTAAGACATGCATTCAGCAAACCTTCTGACCTACTCTCATCTCCAGTTGCTGGAAGTCTGTTTATAAGTTCCAGTGATCCTCTCTGGTGTCCTCTTTTCTCCCAGCCACTTGGATTATGGTGCAGTCTGGGCATGGTTGTACCTGACAAGGAAAAACAAGTTTGTGAGACCTTAATGAAGGCAAAAAGTCATAAGCTATGTGTGTGCCCCTCGTGCTCTTTATTTTATAGCTGTATATTTCAAAGCTTTTAGCTTTTATTGTTCCAAGGTGGGTATAAAAAGTTAGACCTGCAGAAGGGCATAAGCCACCACACGGCACTTTAAGGTGATTAAGTCTGATATTTAGAGCCTCAGCCAGAGAATTACTGAAATGTTACCACTATTGCTACTCTTCACTGCACCACTCCTGCACATGGCAGTGGTGTTCACCTCAACCTCCCTGTCTGTGTGGGCAGCCAGGGAACAGCACTGGCAGTCACCAAACCACTGTTCCCTTCCCTGGATGTCACCCTTAGAAGAACCAACTTGATAATGCCGTAACTCTTGAGTTACCTGACACTAGCTCACAGCATTATCTATGCCACTGAAAAGTGGAGTTCAGTACCTGCCAGACTTTCTGAATATTATCACCTGAGCAGTCTAAATCCTCAAATCATTTACCTTAGAAAGATAATTAATATACATATATGAATATATGGGAGGGTTAAACTCCTATAGATTTAAACTCCTATGTCCCTGCTCATTGAAGAGGGGTTGGATTACCTTTAAAGGTGCTTTCCAACCCAAACCATTCTATGAGTCTGTGATTTCGTATCTGCTGTGGTGGAGGCAGTTGCATGCAAAGCTAGCACAGCTCTATTGTCCCAAAATAGCCCTATCCATGCTGTTACTTATTTTAGGAACACATATGGCCTCTCTTTCTTTAGCATCTCATCATCTCACAGTCCCTGTGAGACTTCTTTGCTATTGTCTCCCATTTTGCACATGGGGGACTGAGATGGGGTGACTTAAAATAGTGCGAGGCACTTTGCATTCCCAAGGAGCAGTTCTGCAGATAATACAAGTACTGCTCTTGTGCCTGTGGTAGGATAAGGAATGGATCCTGGCCTTCCCGAGGCTGAATTTGCTGCTTAACTGCTTGACCACACTTGTTTGTGACAAGCCATTCTTTCATTTTAAACATACATTTTGGCTAGCCAGCAGACACTTTCCGAGTGATTTTCATCTGTAGGAACAAAATCAGCTGTAACAGATGTATTGCAGGAAAAGCATCCTGGTTGCCCTGCTTAATTCCAGTATAGAGAGTAATAGACCCTTCCTGACTAAGGAGTAATAGGGAAACCATTCCTCCCCTACTCCACATACATTTGCACATGAATCCACATAAACATTTTAACTCCAGATAAAAATCCTTGATCCCATCTTGGGCCTCCCATCTTCGGCCTTGCAGTGGAGCGTCAGCTCCAAAAATGGTGTTCTGCCTTAGGCAATCTGACTTGGGGAGCTATAGACCTAATGAAGCACAGGACCAGCCAGAATTTTTGACCTCTGTTTCCCCTTCCTTCGAGGTCCAAGGGGCCCCTGAGCTCTTGCAGAGCTCTCTGCCCCCGTGTCCCATTCCTTTCGTAGCAGGACAGCTGCAGAGCTCTCTGTGGAGCAGGACCCCTGTGCGGGCACGTGCCTGCCCTTTCCTGTTAGCTTTCTATGAGAAAAGGGCAGCTCTGGTTGGCAGGTGCTGGCTAGGGGCCTGGTGCTCCAATTCCCTCCCTCTGTGCACCAGGGACCTGGACTGCAGCCACATTCTCACATTCCCCAGGCAAGGGAGGGCTACTGGCCTGGGAGAAAACGCTGGCCGCAGACCTGGCTTTCAATGTCTTTTCTATGAGAGAAGATCACTTGGGGCCAGGTCAGTCTTATTCTGAATTAAAAATAAGACCTAGAAAGCACAGGCTTATTTATTTACAAATAGTCTAAAATAGAATCCTCTGGATGGGTGTAGCACTCCCATCTCTGTATCAGAAACCACTTTGTAAAGTATTGAATTAATTAAGCTTAAGAAACGCTCCAGGGATACAGAAGTATTATTACCCATATTTTAAAGATGAGGAAATGGAGATAGTAAGAGGATAAGGGACTGGTGTGTGAACACAGGCTGAGTCACTTGTAAACTCAGAAATTAAAATTAAATTCAAGTTTTTATATCCCTTCCCTCTTGCAACTAGAATTGGCTAGAAAATGGCAGTTTTCATCAGTGAAAACATATACAACTTTCTATTATAAATAAATTAAATCAGAACATTTTATAGACTGGAATATAGCCAAAATTTTCTGTTATGTTCTCCACAAACATCATTCACTTCTTTGGTATCCTTAAATCTGAAGTGCATATTCTTGTCTAGGTGGTGAGAAGAGAGTTAAGGTACAACTTCCCCCAGTTCTAAATAATAGCACCATGTTCCTCATAATAAAAACAAACCAGATAAAAGTTTATATAGGTCCAGCAAATTCAATTAACACCTGTCAGTGGTGACTATAAGAACAATGGATGCTTATTTCCTCTTATACCTTCGATTTCTAACTTGCTTACTTCCCAAGAGATGCCTTCTCCTAATGACTTTCTTTGCTCATGTTTCAAGAATTACACTAAGCTCTTTTTGGCTTGCTTATCATTGCTTATAGTAAAAATCCCCAGGGGTATATTAATTAAAGCTAGAAAATAGAAGTAAATTTCCAGTTATCCCAGTTGGGAGGTTCTGAAAAAGCATCCTCGGAAGAGTGGTGGTGGCAAACAATTTTGCTTATTATTAGACTATGCTTGGTATTTTTATGGAAGAGATTTTGTGATGTAGTTTCCATGATAAAGGATTTCAAATTCAACGACCCATGAGATCTTTTCTACTCCAATGATGTTAACAGAAAATGTTGTTGATAAAGCAGTACTTGGGAAAGGAGTTAACTCATTTTCTCAGATCAGAGTTTTTTCAGGTGTTTTGAGGTGTGGTGGTGAGCAGCTGCTCTTGTCTGTAAAGAAGATAGATACATCTAAACCATGGGAACCAAGGACAAGTCCTGAATTCTGGCTCTGAGTTTCCTGGCACTGCCATGACTATGTGTGGAGGGCAGATATGGGAGCTCCCCTCCCTCCCTGAGCCCTGCATGAGCCCTGGCTTCCATGAGCAGTGGGGCAGGGACTCATTCAGGGTGGTCTCCAGGAGGATCCTTGGGAGCAGCTGTGGAATCACAGTATGATGGTTTGGTGCATGAGAAATAAGAAAATACCGTTTTTGCACAGTCTGTGTTCTGTACTGCTTCTACACTTGGACAGTTCTCGGTTTTTTGAAAGCCATAGAGAACACCAGTCAGATTAACACTCAGAGCATGAGCAGTATGCATTGGGGAAGTTATGTTCAGTGTCCACAAGCAAAACTTAATGTTAAAGAGAACAGTGTAAGGACCAATGATATTTGAATTTTTTAAAATAACTATTGCCTTAGAGATCTCCCTTTTCATTTTGCTAATTGATTGCTGTCCTTCTCCTAATGTGTATATAGAAATAAACCACGCATCAAAATAAAGATTAGGAGATTATTACCTTTTTAACATAAGTGCTGAAAGTATTAATTTCAGCTAAAACTGCTGCTACTCTTCTCACCTTCATTAGCTTTGTTTGTTTGATTTAGCCTAATGTTAGAATGAACTTGGTTCATGCAAGTGACATCATTCCGTAATCAGACTTTTACTGTTTAAAATTAATTTCAATTAAATGTTGGGAAAAAGCTTTTTAGTGTCATCTTTAACTGTGGAAGTATTTCATTCATGTTGAACTAGATATCTCAATTAGAAGAGAAAGCGTTGCCAAATGAGTTGGATTGTGGGCTAGACCCAACCTGTAAAATATGGATTTGAATCCAGATTTTAAATGCTAGAAAGTGTCACATTCCTGTCTTCATACAAAATCTATTAATTTGTGGCTCTTAGAGGAAAAAAAAATGCTGCTTATTGTGAAATCTATCAGAGTCTGACCCAAGTGGTCAGGCTTCAGAATTTGATCCAACATGTTAGAAAAATAGGTTCTGTGCAGAATGCAATGCCAGGTTTAAATGTACCAAAGGTTTGAAAGTTTTTGTGTAATGTTTGGGGTTTGAATCTAACCCTATGGGTCCATTAGTAAATGGCTTAACATTACAGTTTCAGGACCATCTGTGTTGTGGTGAAGGGTAGCTAAAGGCAAAAAATGACCTGTATTAATCTAAAGTTCAAAGCCTGAAATCCACAAGTAGGGGAGAGGAAAGATGTCATTTTCTCCATGGTAACATGGATGTGTACGCACCTTTTCATCTGTGAAACAGAGAATGGCTTTAAATGCTTTGGAGAATCCTCCCTACTTTGGGAACGTCAGGGCTTTCTTTTTTGGAACAGTGGGCACAGATCCGTTGATTGAACCATCTTCCACCATTGCTCATTGTTAACCCTTCATAGCTTCCATTCATGTTGGGGGTGTAGAAGCATTTCCCTCTGAGTCACTTGACACTTTTTTCCCAGCTGGCAGCTTATGTAGCTGTATGCTCCAAAAGTAAATATGATTTCTGTAGCTAGCTGACCTTTCCCTGAGCGAGATCACAGGAGGAACCATGCTGTTACTCTGCATGCTGAAGCTCAGTAAAATATCCTTTTATCAAATGATGAGGACAGGATCATCAACACATCATTTTATTTTGCAAATAATTCCATCTCATCTGTGCGACTTTCTCTGAAACTAAACCAAACCAATTGTTGATGTTCAACTTGGCAATTTGCACACGGAAAACAATAAAGACATTTTCGTAAATTTGGATGCAGAGTTTATGTTATATATACTGTGTAATGAAACAAACATTACAGTTCTTTATATACTCTGTTTTCTTTTGTTCTGTAAGGTATGGAGCCCCAGTACTGCATGCTTAAGGAACACAATAGTTCGTGAGCACAATGTCTTTATTTACACTGGGTAAATGTGTTGGTGCTTTTGCAGTCACTTGTAGTTATTCTGTGTTTCTGAAAACTAATGCATCTGTAAATACAAGAGCTCACCTACATCAGGCAGACTGGCAAGAACAAGACCTTCCATTCAGGATATCTGATGTCTTTTTTGCTCAAATAACCCTGCAGTCTACTGGAATGTAAGCTTGGCTGGCATTCATGCTCATTCCCAGCAGAGGAGATGCTATCACAAGCATTGTTTCCTGCAGCATTAGTTGGCAATGCTGTCTTGTAATCTCCTCCCTGCGGCTCAGCCTCCGTTTCATTAAGCCCCACCAGGTACCTTTTTGAAAATCCCAGTTGTGCTACTCTTGATTCCTTATTTTCAATGAGCTGCAGTGAAGCCGCTGGCCAAGGGGAAGCCTGTGCTCCTGGAGTCAGGGGTCCAGAGCCCAAACATCCCGGCAGTGCCATCGAGTAACAACGAGGCTTGGCATGGATGCCGCCTTGGATTATTCCTCATTTATGCCAAATCTGTTCCAAGAGATGGCTGGCTCCCCCACCACACTCTGGGAGCCAGCCACTTGGAGAGTGGTTTCAATAAAACCACATCATCTCTTTTGAAGGGAATATTCCACTTCATTGGCTTTTTGGTTTGAGAATTCAGCTGTTACTTCTGGATCCTCTGCCTTCAAAGAGCTATGGGAGATAGGATGGTACATCACATATAGAGGCAAAAAAGGGGGCATTCATATTCTTCAGCTCTAAGTCTTTTAATAAATCACCATCCTGTGTTTTCATATTACTTTGACGGTTTTGTCCTATTTTCTGCTTCTTATGCATGTAGCCACGTGCCAAAGACCCAGAAAAAATACTCGATTTATATCAAATCTGATCCTCCCATGTGCTGGGTACTTATTAGCTCACAGGCATTTTTCCAATATCACCAAAAGAGATTAATGTAGGAATATTAGTCTGAGAAACTATCAACATAATATCCGAGGTCCTAATAATGAAAACATTACAGATGAAGCAGGTAGTAATTTTTTCACTTAAACTCACCTGACACTTCCCATTATAACATTTTTTTAGACCTTTTACCAAACTTTAATTGTCAGAGTTGCACATAACCTAAGTTGATTCTAATTTTTTCTCTCTTTTTTCCTTTTTTTTTTTTCTTTTTTTTTT
>VYZR01050385.1:18969-30423 GCA_013400675.1 Oxylabes madagascariensis | reverse complement strand
CTCCATATGTCTGCTTTGTCACCCGTATGCAGCTATACAAGCTTGCTGTTATCCTCTTTTGGCTGGGTTTCGGCATGAAAAAATAATGCTAATTGACATAACCTCTTCAAAGTTGCTGTAGAAGCAAGGGTTCTGTGGAAAAATACTACTGTCTGCATTCAGAGCAAAGCTATGCAACATTGGGCAAAATCTTGAAAGCGTAACTGCCAGCTACAGCATGTTTGTGGGTGTGGATGTTGCAGAGTGAACTTGCAGGAAGGACAACTGTTGCTTCCTGGAGATCTCCAACTGTAAAAAGCTTCCTTAAGATCCAAACCCTGCATCCTGACACTGGATCGTACTTTCTTAAGAACCGTGTCTGAATCGAGAAGTTGTAGAAGACCGGGAGACATTTTCTGCTTGCCTGCCTGGCTTAACCAGAAAACTGCTAACCAAAGGGGCTGATCTGCACCCCCAAAGCATATGGCATAGTCAAGCTCATACTCACATTACTCTACCTCTTTTGGAGCAGAAGCTGCCTACTTGGTCCCACACTTCATATTCCTTAACCTTCATTCTTCTGTGGTCCCATAATAGGGTAATGCTGTGGCATTATTGATGCGTTTATTCAGGTGACATTATTTCAGTTCAAAGTATCCGAAATAATGTGAGGTTTTTCTATCTAAATAATTAGTGTGATTTGCTTTTATATTCTATTTTAGTTGAGAGCTTATGAAAATTAAAATAGCAATGATATCGTTCTTTCTGGACAAATGTTACATTATTTATACCCTCATTATTAATACACTTTGACTGTCTCTCTCTTTTCATTTCCCTTTCTTTCAGTCCCCGTTTCCTTCTCATATTTCAAAAGCACTAGACCTTTGTTTGACAATATAATTACACTATCCAAAATCAAACTGAGACAATCTAACTGGGTTGCAGTCCAGTCCTGGGTCACACATGAGCCTCATAGCTATGCAAACTTACGCATTAGTAAGTGGGTAAGTAAAGAAAGTATGACAAGTTTGGCTGCTTTTTTTTTTNTTTCTTTTTTTTTTTTAGGATTGTGGGATCATTCTAACTTGCAATAGGGCAATTTAGGCAGATCAGAAATGAAGATTTTATTAGCTTGACTCCATGAAACAAAATAGATGAACTTTGTTCAGTTCCGAGCAGCAGAAATACAGTACAAAAATGATCATGCCATGCTATGGAAACGTTTAATAAAGTAAGATGTAGTCACTCAGGGATGTTGTGATGCCATTGTGTTTCTTTCATCAATCCCACTTTCACCAGTGTGGATGTCGTTCCCTGTAGTACTTCTGCTTTTCATCTAATTAATCTGTTCTGATGATACAGCCCCTTGTAAAGGATATTCTGCAATATTCAGAGACCTGATTTGCCCGTAAAATAACTGACACAATTTCAGTTTGATCAATTTGTATTTTGAGTGTGTCTTGTCAAACAAGTCTTAGATGCTGTCTCAACTCTGAATGTTGTATCAAATTAGCATTAAATCACTGCTTGCTGCTTCTCTTTGCAGTCTGTACTCACAGATCTGCAGCTTGACATGAAGTAGGCAGCATCTACCTTTAAAAATGCAGGGAGCTCAGTTCTTGTCTTCACTCTAGAATTCATTCCTGAAGGAGACAGATTGGTTAAAGCTTTGAACCTATTTTTGTACTATTTATTTTGTCTTCATAGATCTACTATATTGCAAATCAACTTAGGCACATATGCTAGTGACAGTATCTTGTAAGGTCCAACAATAATTCTAAGTCTTTATTATTATAGGGCTACCATTTTTAAAATCATTTTTACAGAATTTTATGTTAGTAGTTACAGTAATAATAGTTTCAGATTGTCATAGGAACTTCAGCAGGAAGTTGATCACACAGGATTTCTAGTTTCTTGCTCTGGAAGCTCTTAAGTATCACTTGAATGAAGAAGACAGTGAAGGCGCCTAACTTGCTATTTTCTTAGATATCTCAGATATCAATACATTAAGGTTGTCTCAACTGAATTTATCATCTGATTATGAGTAAATAGTCACACTTTCATAGGTTATAATAGGGAAAGATTGCATCAAGGACTATGATCATTTGGTACATGAATCATACTACTTCATTGTATACCAAATACAACTTTAACTATAAGCCAGCATGTTTAGATCCTGTTTGTCCAAGTCATGAGTGTGGAGCTCATGATCATACCCAAATTGTCCTGTGTTTTTGCAGCTGTATAAAAGGAAAATCAACAATTCAATAATCAATCATTGATGATGAATTATAAATTATGATAATTTATACAATTATAAATTTTAACTCAAAATATCAATAAAAATTCATTTTCCAGCAGGTTGTCTGAATGAATTTTAATGCTGGCAGTTTTTATGGATGAAGGACTTCAGGTGTGTAAGTCATCACATAGAGTTTAGTAATACTTTCAGATGCCAAAGTTACTGCAGAATTTATCACTGTCATTATCATCATCATCAGCATCATCATTTAAGAGTTTATGTTGGATGCTGTGGGTAGCTTTCATTTTTTAGGAAGTAATGTTATTCTGTGGTAGTTACTTTGTGAGTTGTCAGATACTAGTGAATTATTAAATTACAGCAGGGAGTAGCCTAGATAGCCGTTTTGTGACTTGCTTTTAATTAGTTTTTGTGTAGTTTTAGAACTTGGTCTGAGACTATGCAGCATTAATTTTGCATGATAACTCCATTAAGATAGAATTTAACTTTTGTGTTGGGTTTGCTTGGCCAGGTTTTGGTAGCGGGGATGCTCCAGGGGTGGTTTCTGTGAGAAGCTGCCCGAAGCTTCCCCCATGTCCAGCAGAGCCAATGCCAGCTGGCTCCAGGAAGACACTCTGCTGGCTAAGGCTGGGTCCATCACAAATGGTGGTAGCACCTCTGTGATAACATATTAAAGAAGGGGGAAAAAAGTTGTTGTGCAGTTGTAATGGGCGCCACAGAATAGCAGAGTGAGAACATGTGAGAGGAACAGCTCTGCAAACACCAAGATCAGTACAGAAGAGGGGGCAGGAGCTGCTCCAGGTGCCAGGGCTGAGGTTCCCCTGCAGCCCCTAGGGCAGCCCATGGTGAGGCAGCTGTGCCCCTGCAGCCCATGGAGGTCCATGGGGATACAGAGGTCCACCCTCAGCCCATAGAGGACACCCACAAGGAATGCCCAAAAGATGCCCATGGCTGCCCAAAAGAAGGTTGTGAACCTATAGGAGGCCAGTGCTGGAGCAGGGTCCTGGCAGGGACCTCCTTGCACTGCTGGGAGCAGGAGGTAGAGCTGGGAAGGAGGGAGAGGTTAGGGGAAGGTGTGTTTATGATATATTTTACTTCTCATTAACCTGCTCTGATTTTGTTAGCTGTAAGTTCAGTTAATGTCCCCAAGCTGAGTCTGTTTTGTCCATACTGGCAATCAGTGAGTTTTGTCCTTATCTCAACTCATTAACCCTCCCTTGTCCACTTGCAGAGAGGAGTGATAGGGGAGCTTTGGTGAGTGTCTGGCATCCAGCCAGGGTCAACCCACCACAGCTCTGGATACTTTGTAACCATATTGTGAGGAAGGCTTAATCTATTTAAATGTGCTATGTAGATTTTAAAAAGCATGCTCTTCTGTGGAAGGGGATTTAGAGTATTCCTAAAGTGATGTTAAAAGAATGCTGGTTGTAATCTGATTCTCCCTTTAGGACATTAATCTTTTAACAGTAGTATCAGCTAAGATTGGCATTGATAATTCAATCACTCAAGTAGTTGAATTTGCATTTGGCATAAAATGGTTGGAAACATCTGCAACAAGTGCTCAAAACTACTCTTGCTGTTCATCAACTGCTGTCACTGAATGGACTTAGAAAATAGCCATAAAGTTTAAAAGAATATTCATTAAACATGGTACTCATGAGGCAATTTGTGAACTGCACCACATTAATTACACTGTTAAGAAATTGCCTTGAAATAGGGACTTTTTTTCTTAGATAACAGTAGACAAGAAAAATATTTTACAAAAGCTTTGGTATTTTCTGTTTAATTAAGATGTAAAGGATTTGCTTTTCCTTTTTTGCACATAGCTTTTAGTGAAGTTAGTAGCATCTGCATTATATTGTTCCTCATTATAAACCTATAAATCTCCTTCAGAAACATAAAATGCTGTCAACAGGTAGTATATTGTATTTATTAGGATCATGAATCCCTAATTTGTAATTTAGAAAAATGCCAGCTCAGTGAAGAGATTATTTACTGGCAGGTGTGTATATTTTGTATATGACTTTTTCATAAACCATTCCGACTTGTTTGCTGATGACTTCTTTTGCAGAACATAATTTGTTGCTGTATCTTCTAAGTCCTCTATAAGCAGACTGATCTTGATACTTTTTTCACAGAAGCAGCCAAACCACTCCAATTTTTCAGAGAACGGCTTGCAACAGTTTCATGAGAAGAAAAAATATTTTTGTCACTCTGTGCTTTTGATTGCATGTACAGTGTTGTGCAAATGTTCATAACTTGTCCATATTATTTCCAGTTTGATTGTGTAAGTCACCACCTCAGAGCAAAGTTCCATCTCCTGGGTCTCCTTATTGCCCATAAATCAAACCAGGAAAGAAAGACTTTGCAGGTTGACATTCAAGAATTGTGACACAGTTGTGTGTCGTTGTCGAGGCGGTCACGACACACAAAGCAAGGCTCACAATCAGTCTCAGCTTGCAACTGGCAACAACTTCTCCTACTACTGTTTATTATCGAACATGGCTGACCTTTTATACGTCTTCTAATTGTTTATCTTCTTCTACACTTATAATTGGCTACAATAAATCAACATAACACCATTGGTGAAATGTAACAGTGACTTCAACTAACTTTCTAAAAATACTTCATACAGTTACAAACTTCTTCTTATCTTTCTTCTCTCGATCTCCTTGATAACAGCCTTGGAGAAAAGGATCCTTCTTACTTCTTCCAATGTCTTCTCGGTCCTTTAGCTAACAGGCCACTGTCAGCCCTTCCACAGTTGTGCAGTAACTTAAAACACATGTAGAAATGATAGTGAGTGCAAATCTTCTTTTAGATGCTTTGCACATTTTACCACATAACTTTTTCTCCTTGGTAATTGCAGACATTACCTTTACTTGTAGACATTTACTCTGTAAAGGCTGGAAAGACAGTTTGATGTTTCTTCCCATATAGTTTACTAGATATATTCCTTAAGTGAAACTTGTCAGTCATCTTTTATAACTCCATTTGTGATATACAAGGAAAATAAAGTATATATTACTTACTTTTGATAATCAACAAAGACAGTGATAAGGAAAAGGATAATGTGGGTTTAATTAGGACATTTTCTGTTTTAAATAATTGTAAGGACAGTATAAGTCAATACTATTGCTGAAAATGTCAATTTTACAGACTTTAGAAATTAGTAGTAACTAATATTTAAAGAAATAGATATTGCCAGAACTATTTTCTTCTTTATAATTTTTTGCCAAGGTGAAAAAAACCAAAATATTCTGTGCCCAAGTTTTTTAGGCATATATTAGTCCAACAGCGCACCTGAAAGTGCTGTAACATATTTATTACTGCTGCTGTTGAGCCCAGGGTTGAAATATAGCTCATAGTTTATAAAAAAAAAAACAAAAAAACCCAAAATATTACTCTTCCCTAAATATACATGATTCATATTAGAATTATGTGCATGTTGACCTAGCTTTTATTTTACAGATTTATTCTTGCTTTTTGCAGAGATTTCTATAGATAATCACAGTCACTCCCTATTACAGATATAAATGAGCATCACTTTTGCTCAGATGGCACAATCACAGAGCCCCTTGACAGGGCTACAGGGCTCTCTCCAAGGGAGGAAGGGAGTAAAGGAAGGCAAATTCAAACTATTTAACCCAAGCCACCCAGGGAAGGCAAAGGGCCCTTCCACAGGGAATGAGAAATCCTTAATTTAGACTGTCAGAGATAATAATAAAACCCGGAAACATCGTATCTACATCTGCAATGCTGACTTGCATGGGTTTATGTATTTTTTAGGGGTTTTTTACCAGTTTTTGGGATAAAGGTAGTTATTTGAGGTTCGTACAGACATCCTCAGAGACTTCCTTACATTTTTGCCTGTCATTACTGTGATACCTTAATTTGGCTCCATCCATGCAGCAGAGGCCAGGGAATACTTTATTCTGAGTAGCTTCTGAGAGATTGAACTAAGACAGGAATGTACTCAAGGTGATCTGAATTTAGAAGATGCCTTACAGTCTTATTTATACTGAAGGCAAAAAGCACAAAGGACTTTGACATAGTCTTTGCCAGTTTTCTTTCAGGCTCAATCTGCAATAGACTGCAAAAAGTTTTCTCCGAGAGACAAGTACTCGCTTTGGATAGTATCTGTCCATCTTAGGTCAGCCAAAGTACACAGAGTAAATAGCACCAAAGAGTGCCTGGTGTTCTTTATAGAAAATAGCCCATTTAATCATAATGAAGAAGAATTATTAAGCTTCTTCAAGGAAAATACAATGCCTATCAAACCCTGAAGATGATGTTCTTTTAATAAATAAATTTTAAAAAAAGTTTGGTTGTTGTTTCGGGAGTTTGGGTTTTTTTTTTCAAAGTGTGTCTTGTAAAATAACCACAAATTAATGGGGGGCTGGTCACTGCTGTAAGCTGCCAGTCAAAAGCTGTGATTATACTGAAGAAATGGGCCCAAAAAAAAGGTATATTAAGAAGGTAAAAGTCATTCCTTAAAGGGCTGATAGAACAAGTAGAGCTTCTTACTTTATTCTTCTATATTTAAATGCTTTGATTAAGTATATAAAAGTGCACCTAAGTATTTTAATTTACACAGTCAAAAATGTCCATTCAAAAATGTGATTACATAAGAGAAGACTTCAGACACAGATAGGGATTTCCTTTCAAGCTGATCTTTAATCATAAAGGTCAAACCTTCAACATTAAAACACTTGAAGAGCAAGAAACATTCAGTTATTGGTTTTGAAGACCCTGACCCTTACCAAGTTTCACAGTCCATAGAGGGTGTCAACAGAAGTACAGTAATAAAAAAAGCTAAAAAGAAATTGTTCAGACTCATTTTGTGTCTAAATACAGGGGAAAAACAAAACAAAACAAAAACAACAACAACAACAACAACAACAACAACAACAACAACAAAAAGGCAAAACCAAAACAAAAAGTCCCACATGAACAAAAAACAAAATGCCCACTCTGTAGGGCTAACAATAGATTAGATCTCAAACCCAATTGGGAATAGTAGAAAAGGGACATTGTTGTGGCTAAGCTGCTATCCTCTAAAAAGCTTTCTTTTTTTTCCTTTTGGCAGTGATTACTGTGTCTGGATGAAATTATGGAAACATAGTTTCTGTTAATTAGAGTGAGCTAAAAGTTTTTTCAGAGCAAATGGTGTTCTGCTGGAAAATATTGATTAAAAAAACACCAAGATACAGTAAACAGTTTTTTCTATTACACTGCAGGACTGCCTATATTCCCAAGCTTGCAGCATCAGCGGTGCAGGACGCACCTGCCCTGTATCCTCCTTCAAGCTGGGAAACCACTTCAAGTCAAGGACCATGTCATGCCTGCTCTGCCAGGACCTCTGAAGTACCCTTCTCAAAATCATTGCTAGAATCATAGAATCATTATGTTGGAAAAGACCATGAAGAGAGACCAACTGATAACTCAGCACTGCCAAGGCCACCAATGAGCCATGTCCCTCAGAGCCACATCTGCACATCTTTTAAATATCTCCAGGGATGGCAACTAGAATTACCCGGAGCAGCCTGTTACAGGGCTTGACAAGACTTTCCATGAAGAAATTTTTTCCTAATATCCAGTCTAAACCTACCCTGGCACAACTTAGGTCCATTTCCTCTTATCCTGTCCCTTGTTACCTGGGGGAAGACACCAACCTCCGCCTTGTTATACCCTCCTTTCAGGCAGTTGTAGAGAGTCTACCCTGAGCCTCCTTTTCTCCAGGCTAAACACCCCCAGCTCCCTCAGCTGCTCCTCACAGGTCTTGTGCTCCAGAGCCTTCACCAGTTCTGTTGCCCAGGAATGTACGTGCTCCAGGATCTCAAAGTCTCTCTCGCAGTGAGGGGCCCAGAACTGGGGACAGTACCTGAGGTGTGCCCCCACCAGTACTGAGTACCAGCAGACAATCTGTGCCCTGGTCCTGCTGGCCACACTATTGCTGATACAGGCCAGGATGCCGTTGGCCTTCTTGGCCACCTGGGCACACTGCAGGATCATGTTCATCTGACTGTTGGCCGCCAGCCCTAGGTCCTTTTACAATGGGCAGCTCTTTGGCCACTCTGCCCCCAGCCTGTAGCAGTGAGTGGGATTGTTGGAACCCAGGTGCAGGACCCAGAACTTTGCCTTGTTGAACCTCATATCACTGGCCTTTCACATCGATCCAGCCTGTCCAGATCCCCCTCTAGAGCAGAGAGATCCTAAAGTCAAGCAAAGCAACAATCTTTCCTGTCAGGGTCTTTGTTTGAAAATGGGCTAAGAAATTCCTTCACCCAAAATTTTTAGGTCCCACCCTGTCTCTTTTTGACTCATTCAACTACTTTGCTCACAGATTCATTGCTTGAAAGAGGATTTTCCCTGGGTGCATGGGTGCAAGCTCTGCTAACCATATGTATCAGTGGCTAGCTCCTTTTGTTGAGGATACACATGGAAAGGGACAGAAATTTGACAACTTGACCTAAACCAGTAGCTAAGAGAATTTCTACCTCCTATAATGTGGAAACTTCAGAGGTTATCAAAATTGGCAAGCACTGGGCCTGCAATAGAAAAGAAACCATCAAACCCGTACTCAGGAACCCTTCAAAACTTTCCAACTTCTGCTTAAGAGTGACAGCACTGTTTTCTGAACCATCTTCAGTCCAACACCCTCCAGGCAACTTTAGGCATACTCACCAGCTGCTTCCCTCTTCAGAGGATGTCCATGAGTCCACCTTGTCTGAAAGGTGGGAGGTCCTGGACACCCCAGTCTAGGTTTTATGAGATATGACAGCTGGTTATTGAAACTGAGAATCTGAAAGCAGTAATGAGCAGGATTTCAAGAATGTCAGTCCTCACTGCTGAACCCTGAGATTCCTAAGGAAATATAATTTATTGAAAATGTTTCAGAATTTCTTGCATATCGATCAAAAGTTTGCCTATCCATGGTTTTAATAATATAGAATTTCTATTTGCACGATATAGTTGACAATATCAAGTAAGAAACCTTTGTTTCCTATTGATAATTAGAAGCTTTGTGATTCAAAGTATTTTTATGCATGCTTTAACACATGGGTATTTTCAGTTCCATGAAGTTATATTTGTCACATAAGTGAATCAAAACAGTCTAAAAGTAGTCAGTCAATAGAAAAAAAGTCTTCCATGAGAGGACTTTCTACTGACACATCCTCAGTGGATATCTGTATCGTACTTGCTCTGGTGTCAGCTGGTATCCCCTGCTATTGAAGAAGAGTCATTTCAGCAGTGTTGATTTTTGTAGAGTAGGCAGAAAAAGGTCTGTGTTCCTTAGTTTCATAAGATTTACTGTGGGAAGTCATAGAACATTCTCTTCTGCACCTTTGGGAAAAACCTAAATACTTGTTTCTGAAGTTCTGAGACCCTCCCACCTGAAGGACACGCCACTTGCTGAAAAAGGCATCCACCCACTGTGGTATCTCCTTCTACCTGGCTGATCACGAGGAGCAGCTGGGGAAGTTTTTCCCATCAACCCTGGGAGTCGAGGCTCCCAGAGTCACCGCAGAGCATGTCCAACTAGGCCCAATGAGCTATGAGGCTAGGCAATGGAACAATTTCCATCAGTCACCTGATAATTCTCAGGTGTTCATGCAGTCATCATTTAGGTCGGGAATGAGCTGATTTTCCTTTTTTCTTCATTGCCACCTCCAGTTTGTCATGTTTTTCCTGTAGGGTTTGAGACCTTCCCATGACAGTAGTTTTCTTGAATCTCCCACAATTCTGTCTGTGCTTAGCTTCCAGTACCTTATTTGGCTTTAGCATGGACTTTGTCACATTGTAACAGCGATTGGATCTGCAGAACCAAGCCGGGGAGGAATAAACTTCCACCAAATTTGGCTGGCAGACCACGGAACTCCTGCATGGGGGTAACAGGACATTCTTTTTTGCAGCATTTAGCCTCTCTTGCATTGTGTGATTTCTCTGGCCATTATACTTGTTGATGTATTCTTAGCATGTTTGTCGGGGGGAAAAGAAAAAAGAAAAAAAAATGTTTTCCCCCCTCCTTTATAAAGTCAAAGATACACAAACTTGGAGAAAGTGCTTTGCCTCTTGCCAAACAACTTGTGTCACAGTAAGGTTAATACTTAGGAACTGCTAGAGGCATTTTGCTTTTTAAAGGGGTTGGTTGCTAACAGAAATTAAAGGACAAATGCCTGCATTTCTGGCCCTGAAATTTCATGGGTAGACCTTGAGTCAGTATGATAACAGGGGTCTCTGATCTTTACAAATTGTAGCCTCCCTTTTTGTACTGTCTTTTTCCTGGGGAACTAAGAAAGAGATTAGGCTGAAAAATATTTCAATAAAGAGCTTATGGCAGAGGCACCAAAGTCTTACTCCTGGCGTATCCATTACAGCCCATGACTTATGACCAACTCAACATTTATCATGTTTGTCTTCCTGAGCTGTTTCTGTGACTAGCATTGCAGGAAAGCATGTCATCATTAATCAGAAGACAAAAACGTAGATTAATCCATTTATTGGTAGCACAAAAAGGTTTCATTGGGCCGATTGAATCCATGTGAATAAGAGGAGAGCACTTTGATTAATGACTCCTAAACAGTTGTTGTTAAGTTTAGTGTTTTAGAAACATGGATTTTATGCATGACAATACAATGATTAGCAAGGGATCTGCACAGATTTAGCATACATTTGACAGTTCAACCAAACGGCATGACTGTATCTCATTCAGCTTTAACCTTTGATGTATGTGTATTAGTAATGGTATAACTATCTTAAGGACTGGTTTGGGCAGTACAGCGTACACAGTTAGTTCCAGGAAGCTAAGTCCAGCACGCTCTCCTACTGCAACAGTATTTTGATGGGTATATGACCTCAGTGGTGTAAATCTGTCTCTGATACCACGTTACAATCACATATTTGGATTTCAGTTTTAAATGAAGAATGTTGATTAAAATCTTTGTAAATACATGAATGTGTACAATCTCATCCTGCTATCTTAATCATAAAATTGTTCTGAGGGTGGATTAAATTTAAAGCCTGCCTTGCATTGTGTTTTGTGGTCATGGTAAAGCAATCTGCTGCTTGTATTCTACTTCTCACTATAATGCTATATAAGATATTTCTGCTATTATAGTAGGGGACATAATAAACAGCAAAAATCAATTGAGGTGGAGGGGGAGTTGGCCACTGTTCCCAGATGGGAGCATGCTTTGAAATTAGAAAATTGC
>VYZR01050384.1:3864-14925 GCA_013400675.1 Oxylabes madagascariensis | reverse complement strand
TATGGCTTGGAGACCCTTTTTTTTTGGTATGGAAACACTACACTCTAATTTAATTTTAAAAGAAACTAAAAAAAAACTAGTTTTCTCAGCCTGACAAATCTCCTCCAAAACATTATTTCGTCACTGATTACAGAAGCAGACAATTGGTGCCCAAACAATCAAAGAAGGTTGTATTGTCAGCAAGTTAATCATAGTGTCTCTTAGCAACCATATTTTATTTACATGTAACAGTACTTCTTCAGAAGCCTGTCACATTTAATGACAAGTATTTGTGGGGGAAGGAANTCTCCCTTTAATGGAAAAGAAGACTCAAATCCCTTGCTCTGTATAGGAATAATGGTGTGGGTGGTTTCTAGATGTAGANCTTGCACACAGCAGTGACTTGCCCTGCTAGTTTTCTGTGCCCACTCTGGTTGGTGCATTTGACCCTGTGAGTCCATAGGTTCTTCTCCCTTAGACTGCTCACGGGGAACTTTTTAAAAGTTTATGAGATAGTCAAGGAATTTGGGGATGAGAACCTTTTCATTTCTTTGCCCTTGGGGCTCTTCAAGAACCAGGTTCTGCTCCCAATACTTTCTCAGCAGCAGGCAGGGGGACAGCTCTACATCTTCCAAGTTTTCACATCACTGTCAGCAGCAACAATCAGTGCTTACATCACCTGTTAAATATAAAAGATAGTGTCTGGAAAAGTCCATTTCACTCCAAATCAGTTTTTTTCTGCACTTGTAAAACAGTGCCTGCTGGTCATCTCCATGTTGGACACCAACACTTTGGGGTATTTTAGAGATAATTTCTAGATAGAATGTGTAATTGTTTGAAAAAGAGAGAGAAAAACAGAATACTTTGTTCTTTACTATGAAGATATTTTGCAGAAAAATTGTACAAGGAACAGTAGAGGTACCCAAGGGCTCCTTTCAGTTTTCTTTTTCTATGATCAGCCATAGTGATAGAAAGGACTGTGTAACCCAGTAAAAGTCACCTCAGCTCATGTTGATCTGTTGCAATATCTTATCCCTATTCATGACCATCACAAGATGCTTCAGAGAAAGTTTTAAGAAAAGATAAAAATAATCTGCTTCCATAAAGATCTCAGCCTAATCCCTTGGAGTTAGAGTCAGCCTTAAGTCTTTAAGCATGAGCTTATGTTTTTCCTTCCAGAAATGTTGGTAGTAAGAGCTTGTATTCTAGATGTACTTGTTATCTATCTCTTAAAATTCTAGTTCTACCCTCAAATGCTGTGTTGCTCATCTGTTCCCTTTTTTTTACCCATTTTGAAATAACCATCTTTACATTTCAACAAATATCTTTATTCCTGAGATATGAGGAACAACAAGCAGGTTGAAGAATCACATCAAAGCACATACCGGTAGGACATCTGTATGAGATGCTTTTGTTTGCAGAACTTACGTAAGATATACACAGCAGAAGGACAGCCTGGACATGACCGTAGCAAGAGGTTTGTAGAAAGAGTGGAACACTGGAGCCAAAGCAGATTTCCAATAGCTCTGTTGCTCCCAAAAATCTTTCCAGACGTTCAGAGACATACCCCCCTCACAGAAGGAAGTTTGGGAAGAGTGACTAATTTTTTTTATTATTCTTGTCTGAACTTGCCTTTTTTCTTTTTTTAGATATTCTGTCCTTTCATGAAAGAATAAAAATAGAAGTGGGAATAACCTTTAGGGATGAGTCCAAATAAAAAAAACAAATAATTATAATCCTGGGAATTCAGGCTCATCCTTAAAAGAATTTCCAAAATTACAAGCTGCTAGTCCAAGCCCACAAAGATCTTTGTGGTTTAGGCCTGCCTTAAACAAATATTCCCATAATTTTAAGCTTTCAGCAACAGCTGGAAAAGGAAAAACTTTCCATGTAAAGCATAAGGACTTGTAAAACTGTCTCTGACCTCTCTGCCTGCTTGAATTAGTAAGTAGTAATTGCAAAAAAAAAGACAAGTGTACTACCTAAAACAGTTCTGACAATTCACTCTTGCTTACCAACATATGGGAACAATTATTATGAAAATACTTCAGAATTATGTCAGATGGTGTCCTCCATTACCCAGAAAACTGTGGCATCCACAGTGAAGGAAAGGGCAGACAGCAGCAGCAGATTTCTGAGGAGCCTTATAGCCCTTCTTTAGCTGCAGTCCCGCCACAGAGCCTCTCATCTCTGTTCTCATTCCCCAGCCAGTGCTGGGAACACTTTGTAGCTCCACATGGTGAAAAAGACATTTATATTTACTGTACTCCACCATCCACTGGGGAAAAGAAATGCCAAATCATAACTGCAGATCCCACCCATAGCTAGGCAGCAGTCTCTGCAATCTGCTATGTGCAAAAAATCCAGCTATGTCTGGGCTTCATACACACCATTAAAGGGAAATAACAAGCCCATTTCACCCTCTGTATCAGAGATCTAAACAGAGACTAATTCAGTTTATTATCCAGCTGCCAACCACTCACCTCTGAAGGATCCTTGTGGCCACCAGTGCTCCTGCACTGGAACTGCAGTAATTATTTCAGAGCAATAACAACGCCTTGCAGGGTTTATTGTTTTCTGTCTCATAATTTATTTGGCTGTTAATGGTAGCAGTATGGTCAAATAACCAAATGAAAACAAGCAACCAACAAAAAAAAAAAAAAGGCAAACAGACAAACAAAAACACACAAACATTTCAAAGCACAGATAGTGAGTGATATTGCCAATGAAATTCAAAAAACATATTGAACAAACCTGGCTGTGGAACATTTTAATAAAATTGAAAGCACCAGGAAGCTTTGAAGTTTTCCAAGCATACAGCAAAATCTGTTATTTACTATTACAGCATCAAAAGAAAGATCCACCAATACACTGTACAGACATCAGGAAGAAAGGCTGTCATGGTCTTTGTTTGCAGTTTGCTTGTTTTTCTTAAAGTCTGTGCTAAAGGAAGAATCATGACTCTTTATGATATAGCACAGCCCTCATGTTTATTCCAGGTATTTTTGCTTTGAAGATCACTAGGAAACAGGAGTTCTTACATTGACTGCAGACATACATGAGGTTAATATCTTCCTGTTTTTACAAAAAAAGGAGGGGTAGCATGACCACAAATGACAAGAAGTCTAACAAATATTTTTCTGGCATTTCATTGTACATTGACTTTTCAAAATGTCAGCTCTGATTTGAACGTAAGCAATGCTTAAATAAAAATAATTTATCCTTTTAAAGACCATTAAAGGTTTCTGCAAAAGAATCTAAACTGCAGAAGTCTCAGGAGTTTGAAGTTCACAGTAATTTCAGTAGAAGTCATAGCTGTTCAACCTTTGGGAGTCAGAACATTTATATAGGTGTCTGAATAAACTGTTTGCTTCATTGACCATTGACCAACAACAAATATAGAATCTTAGAATTGCTTAGGTTAGAAGAAGCCTTTAAGATCATCAGGTTCAACCATTAACCCAGCCCTGACAAGTCCATCACTGAACCATGTTTGTAAGTGCCACATCCACACATCCTTTAACACCTCCAGGGATGGTGACTCCAACACTTCCCTGGGCAGCCTGTTCCAGCACTTAACAACACTTTCAATAAAGAAATGTTTCTTAAGATCCGATCTAAACCTCCCTTGACACAACTTGAGGTTATTTCCTCTCATGCTATAGCTTGTTACCTGGGAGAAGAGACCAACACTGACCTGGTTACAACCTCCTTTCTCAGAACTGTAGAGAGTGATAATGTCCCCCCTGAGCCTCATTTCTCCAGGCTAAACATCCCTAATTCCCTCAGTTGCTCCTCATGAGACTTGTGCTCTAGACCCTTCACCAGCTCTGCTGCCCTTCTCTGGACATGTTCCATCATCTCAGGGTCCTTATTGCAGAGAAGGGCCCAAAAGTGACCACAGGGTTTGAGCTGCAACCTCAGCAGTGTCCAGCACAGATGGACAGTCACTGCCCTGATCCCACTGACCACAACTATTGCTGATACAACCCAGGTGCCATTGGTTTTCTTGGCCACCTGGGCACACTTGGCTCATGCTCAGCTGTTGTCACCAGCACCCCCAAGTCCCTTATCACTGAGCAGCTTTCCAGCCACTCTGGCCCAGCCTGTGGCACTACAAGGGTTGTTGTGACCCAAGTGCAGGACCCAGCACTTAGCCTGTTTGAACCTCACACCATCAGCCTTGACCCATCAATCCAGCCTATCCAGATCCCACTGTTTAGCCTTCTGACCCTCCAGCAGCTCAACACTCAAGCCCAGAGTGGTGCTTTCTATATATATGTTATACATATATTATAATTATTGTTACTACTTAAAAATGTTGCTCATCACTATGATAAAGGAGCCACTGCAACTGTGCTCATCTCTCTGGACCTGCCAGAGACCTGCAGGGAAGAAGGAATGGTGTAGATAAGAAAAAAAGAGAGAGTTTGCTGTTACAGTTTTTTCCCCTGTACCAGGTCTAGACAGAAAACAAAATTGCACAAAGATAGACTGGTTAGAAAGCACTCAAGCTGATTATCTAGTTAATTTTTTTCCTATAACTAGGAATTATTCTAGCTGTCATATTCCCAAACTATCTTATCCCTGCTTGCTGAGCCTGTTCTTTAATACCTCTAAGTGATGAGCATTGTGAAACGTTCTTGAGCAACCACAATGCTTACCAATTCCTACTATGAGAAAGGGAGTACCTTTACCATTCCTAAAATTCGAAGTAAAATTCTCTGTCTGCAGCTCGAGATTTATTTCTTGCCTTACTCTTCATGGCCATGGGAGATTCTTTTTGTAGCTTTTTTTTAATGCATTCATACACTGATATAATGTCTCCTTTCTATCTTGTGTGCTGTAAGACCAAACACCCTATCCTTTGTAGGTTCCCAAGCTTTCCTCATAGCCCCTCTCTGTACTCCCTCCAGCTGCTTCACTTCTAAGAAACCATAACAATGTTGTGAAGAAGAATTATATTGCAAATTTTATGAACTATGCTGCTGTTTATAAATCCCAGTGTGTTGTTCGACCTCTATGCAACAGTGTGGTGGGCTGACCCTGGCTGGATGCCAGGTGCCCACCAAAGCCACTCTGCCATTGCCCTCCTCAGCTGAGCTGGGGAGAGAAAATATAATAAAAGTCTCATGGGTTTAGATAAGGGCAAAGAGAAATCACTCACCAGTGACTGTCATGGGAAAAACAGAGCCCACTTGGGGAAATCAGGTTAATTTATATACCAATCAAATCAAAATAGGAAAATGAGAAAGAAAACTAAATCTTAAAACACATTCCCACCACCACTCCCTTCTCTGTCTCAGCTTCACTCCCCATTCCTCTACCCATGCCTCCCAGCATCGCAGGGGGATGGGGAAGGGAGGTTGTGGTCAGTTCATCACACGTTGTCTCTGCTGCTCCTTCCTCCTCAGGGGGAGGACTCCTCACAGTCTTCCTCTGCTCCAGTGTGGGGTCCCTCCCAAGGAAGTCAGTCCTCTGTGAACTCCTCGGGCTGAGTCCTTTCCACAGCTACAGTTCTGCACAAACTGCTCTGGCATGGCTCCCTCCACAGGCTGCAGGTCCTTCAGGAGCAGGCTGCTCCAGCGTGGGTACCCCAGAGGATCACAAGTCCTGCCAGCAGGTCAGCTGCAGCATGAGCTCTTTTCTCCATGGAGCCACAAGTCCTGCCAGGAGCCTCTTCCAGCATGGGCTTCCCCATGGTCGCAGCCCCCTTTGGGCTGCAGGTGGATCTCTGCTCCCCCGTGGGCCTCCATGGGCTGCAGGGGCTTGGCTGCCCCACCATGGGCTGCACCAGGGCTGCAGGGTAGCACCTGGAGCACCCCTGACTCTCCTTTACTGACCTGGGTGCCTGCAGAGCTGTTGCTCTCACTTATTCTCAATCCTCTCTCCAGCTATCATTGCACAGGTTTTTTCACCCTTCTAAAATACATAATCCCAGAGGTGCAACCTTCTGACAGCTTCTCACAAAAGTCACCCCTGTAGCCCCCCTGCTGTCAGCTACCCAAACCTTACAAGGCAAAACCAATACAAACAGCATAATACTCTTAACCTACATTCATTTTGTGACCCACTGTAATGTCCAAATAGTTATTTGCAAGACTGTTACCTTTCTTATCTCTGTTTTTTTTATTATGTTTTCTCAGCTGTTTATCCCCACCTCAGTGCAGAACCATGCATTTGTTTTAATTAAATTCTGTGGTTTTTTCAACACTATTTCTCTTAATTGTTGTGATAATTCTGAATTAATTATTATCTTTCAATCTGTTTGCTGCCTCTTTCAGATGCATTTCACTTCCAGGTTTAAAAAACATATTCTAGAGACCTGGTATGGGATTTTAATGAAAACATTGAACATACTAAGGCTAGGCTAAATCCTCAATTCATCATAGCAGTTTGGCAGCGAAGCACTGGCAACTGCCCTGAATGCAGCATCCCCAGACACCTTTGTCCCCACTCTACAGCAACCCCAACTTGCCTGTGTTATGTGAGACCCTAAACAAAGCCTAGCTACACCATGTCTATACCCTTAAGGCATGTTACTTCACATAAAAAGATTTTGGATTGATTTGATATGATTAAATCCTGACAAATTATTTAACACTCACTGCATACTGCCAACAAATTTACTACTTACTCGTCTGGTGTTCTTTTAGGTGCCCTACAAAATTACTGTTGGATTTCTTTATCTAGCATGTTCCAACAAAAAGAATTGGCCCATCATTCTATAACCTTCCCTCTTGACTTTTTTTTTTTTTAATTTGTCTTATGTTTGCCCTTTTCCAGTCTTCCAAAACTTGATTCACCTCCACACATGCTCAAACTGTACTGAGAGACTGCTTGGATTGCTTCAGCTAGGGTTTTCACAAACCTGAGCAGGATTTCCTCAAGGTCAGAGAACCAGAAATTTCTAAGTGTACTCAAAGCAAGCCTTTCTTTCTTCTTTCTCTTTGTCATTGATGTTAATTGTGACAGTAGTTTGAACATCATTGACTTCATAACATGCAGCACAGAAGAGTCGTGATTCAGTCCTTGCAGCCCTCTCCTGGGAGGGGCAAGGGATGGCCAAACTAAGCTCTCCACAAAGCTCCTGAAGTCAGCACACAGGAAATCTTCCTCTTTCAGTTTCCAAGGAACCAACAATAATCTTCAACTCACAGAAGAAATTTCAAGATGTGGGAATCATATCCACTCAGAATCCCAGAATCACAGAACGGTTTGGGTTGGAAGGGACCCCAAAGTCCTTCCAGCTCCAACTCCCCTGCTGTGGGCAAGGACACCTTCCACCAACTTGGCCTTGAACATTTCCAGGGATGGAGCATCCACCACACAATGAGAATAACAAACAAGTTTAGCTAACCTTCTAGCTCAAGTGGAAAAATTAAGCAGTGTTGAAGGCTTGTAATTCAAACTTTTTGATAAAAAAGTTTGTTCACTTTCTATGCAACAATGTTTTTTAATCTTTGAAAATATCCAAACATTACATATAAAATGATCCATTTAAAGCTAAATTATACTTTAAAAAATCAAATGTCCCAAGCATTGGGACTATTAGACTTAGGAAATGTTATGCAATTTTTGTTTGTGCATAAGGATGATTATTTTTTGAATGCAACAATTTTTTTTAAGACCTCAGCCTTATTGATTGTGGAAGAGACAGTATCTCCAAACATCATGCTAAATCTGATAGTTTTTAACTATTTTGATCTAAATATTTTGTAACATATTATTGGAAGTATAGTGACAATATTCTGATCTCACCTATGGGGAAGAATTGCATGTTCTTTGCATTTAAGTTTGACAGATATACTCCGCTGGCATATGGGGAAAATTTCCATTATCTTTTATTAAAGGTAAAGCACAAATGTTTTAAAAGACAAGGCAACCTCATTTGTTGCAAAAAGGCACAGCAGCAGGTGGGAAGGCACAAAAGTATTTTTTAGCGACATCCAGCTTCAAATTTTCATAAAGACAGCAAATAGAGTGAGATTAAATCCTTTACATCACTACTCACTGAGACAAAGGACTCACTAACATCACTGTCAAGTCCAGCCTAAAGTCAAATTGAAGTTCTATGACTATGAATGAAGTCCTGTAGAAAGCAGACAAATAAACTGTAGATTTTGTAAAGAATGGCCTGAGACATATCTGGGGAAAAAAAAAGTAAAACTATAACTGAACAAAGAAGTTTAAGGAATTAATGTACATGGATGCATCATTAAATAAATAATTACATTGAAATATTTTAAATCAAAGCATATTAATTATAGAACTCAGCTTCCTACATTCAGAAAACAATTAAAACACTATCATTTCATAACTTGTTGAGTTGCCTACATATTTACAAAAAGCATTTCCTTCTAACTTTAAGTTCCATGGCTGGGCAGATGTTTTTCACAACTAAAGAAGGAGTTCCGAGGTCCTACTGAATGGCAGCACAGCAGCCACTCCTGGTTTTATATCATCCTGTGAAGCGAACTTCCCGTGAAGGGTCTCTACCCTCTCATCCAAGTCACTGAGGAATTAGTTAAACAATACAGGACATAGTATTGACCCTGGAGGGATACCACCCCCTTTGCTGGATTTCATTAGTTGGCTTGGGTGTCCCAGTGTTCCTTACTTTAGCCATCCCTACCTTGCTTTCCTAGCTTTTTCCTTTTAATCCATATGACACAATGTCTGCCTTACAGGAGGAAAGAAAAGATAAAAAGAAAAGAAAAAAGAAAGACAACTGAGTGAACAGGTTCAAGCACCGTCATGTGATCATCCAGACATGTCAATTGTCATTGCTGTCCTTGATATGACCTTTGCCAACTCATTATCTCCCAACAATGCCTGGCTATCACCCAGGAGTTCTCCCAGCTCAAAGATGGTCCCAAAAAGTATTTTGAAAGTAGAAATCTTGTTATATGGACTGGAAAGTAACATCAGTGTTAAACTGGGTTTATCTAAGCAAAATAATCTGTTCCATGGCATCACGGAGAGAGGATGGCCCCCAATCTGGTCTCTAGTAAAGCCTTGCTCCTAGTCAATTGCCACTCTGAGTCTCATGACATCTGAACCACTTCTTCATCTGAGCTTTGACCATTTGTTCAAATTTCTGTGAAGAAATGCTTAACACCATGTATACATACCTGCAGAAAATTCTGTATTTTCAGTGGCAGTGTAACAAAACGACAAGAAATGTACCATAAAACCCTATTGTGCTTTGCTTCATAGGAAACATGCAATTAATTCTTCTGGCAACAAAAAAGGGGTGGGAGGAACTTGTCGAATTTGCTTTCTTGCTGTCTCTCATTCTTTTGGGTTCAATACAGTCAAACAGGTTTTATAACAGGAAGAAATCTCTTCATTCCTTTCTGTTGTGCACATTCACGATGCAGAATGGTGGGGAGGTTCCTTTACACTCCACAACTGAAACTACATGAAAAGGTCATTCCATGTATAACAATACATCTGGAACACAGGAGAGTGTCTGGCAAAAATTTTAAAATCACATATGCAGAAATCTTTTATGGAATAGGCACAGGTATTCGCTTTGGCAGTGGACACACTCTTTCATACCTTGAATTTTCCTCATCTGATCCTTGTCCTTCCAGCAGAATCAGTAGCTCAGCAATGACATTTGTAGAGTTCCAAAGCAGGGTAAGTATCTATTTAATACCATCAAAGGAACTGATAAAGAGTAGGGAACTTCAGGACATTTTAAAAATGGTTTTACTTCCTTTTTCTTTATCTGGATTTTTTTGTTTTGCTTTTCTTCTAATTAAGTTTTATTGAGTTTTCCATAATGGAAGACTATAACCAATCAGCAAAAGTATTATCATATGAATTTTAGCATAGTAATTTACTGAGGCCAATTCATTTCTTTTTCTAGCAGGCCAAGAAGCTGTAACTTCAGGTGCAGTCAATCACATCTTTGGGAACATTAAGCAGAGGAAGCAAGAAATGAGAAGCACCAGCATAAATTAGATAAAAAACCTAAACAAAGACTGAAAAGAAGGCTAAATTCAGTTTACCAGCAAAATCTGATGTGATACGTACATGAAAATTTGAAACCTTAGAAGAATTCATGAGTCAGCCATTCAGGGAATCATACCAGAAAGCTAATGAGTTTATTCTCACATGAGACCCTATGAAAAAGAAATTGGTCTGTGAAAGCAATTCCAGAAAGTCAAACATACCTCAAATCATTTCCAGCCAACCCATCAGCTCTTCCCCAGAGGAATTAGGAGTGGCTGTTCCAGGGGTAAAGGCTGATTGGCATGCTGGTCAAGTAGCCCACCCGTGGAGAACACTCAGTGCCTGTGGTCGCTTTGCCATCGCAATATCTTCCCACAGAAAGCTCTGTGCAGAGTCCCACCCCAACATTGCAAAGGCTTGACCAGCTTGGGCTGGTGTATTTCTGCACATTGAATGGTTTGACTTCTTTCAAAGGAATCTGTTCTGCCATTCCCAGCAGCTCCCACTGCCACCAAGCTTTTGCATATAACAGGATAGGGCAGCAGAAGCCCTTCCCAGGCTTTGGGCAGCAGAAGCCTTTCCCAGGCCCAGTGCAGGACCTGGGAGACACTGCTTTCTCTGTGCCCAGCTATACAAAATAGATCAGTCGCCTTAGCCCAAGTCCCAGTATCTCTGAGTGGGAACTATCTGACCCAATGTCAAGGCTTGTCTCATTCCTACCAGGCAATAGGATGCACTTCAGCACCAAATGCTAAATGTCTCCTTTAATATGAGGCAAATTACACTTTTGAGAGTGCTTATTTCTTTCTATCAACTATAAAGAGATCTTAAGGTAAATAATTCAGATGTATCCTTCACCAAACACTTCAATACAGCTGAGAGAAATGCATGCTATATGTCCATGACACCAAAAAAAAAAAGCACTACAATTAATGCCAGTTAGAATGAGGGGGTTTGTCAGTCCGGAAAAGGACCCACTCTTAATTTGTCCCACCTTTCTCAGAAAAAAAGAGAGATCTGTGAGGAAGTTTATGGAGGTTACCATCCAACATCAAGCCACACTGGCAGGTTTCTTATATAAAGTTTTCAATTTAATGTTTTTCACAAGAAAATTTTTTT
>VYZR01050382.1:85263-103527 GCA_013400675.1 Oxylabes madagascariensis | reverse complement strand
AATCCAGGCGCAGAGGTCCCTTTCCAGAATGGATGGCCTGTACTCGAGTGAACCGCTCTGTCTCTGGGCTTTGTGAAAGACCAAGTCTGTGAGTTCAGGGATCACCTTTCTAAATGGGGCCTCGTAAAAGGCAAGGTGAAAGGAAGGGCAGCTTGAAGGGGAAAAAAAATAGATGAACCTCAAGAGTTTGGTTTGGCAAGAAACAGTGCAAGTTCATTTTGCCTGAAAAACTTTTACTGGACTCTCCCCTGGTTTAATTATACCTTGCTTTTATTAATTTCATCATGCATTAATATATAAAGTATATGGATGTGGCACTGTGCAAGTGTGACTTAGTTCCTTAAGGCTTAATTTATCTCATGCAGCCAGTGGTGTCAGAGGAATGATGTCCTGGTGGTTTTCCTGACCTTGCCCTGCCAGGCTGATGGTGGTACCCAGCACAGAGGGCTCCATATTCACCATGCAGGGTGCAGAATCTACAGGGCAAACCCACAGCTTTACTCTCCCGAATACTTAAATTCAAGGCAATTATCCAGCCAGTGCTCTCACCTCTCGCTAATGACTTAGGTCTTGTGAAGAGGATGAGCTGGGGGTGGCAAGGTGGGACTCCATCTCTTCTCCCAAATAGCAGGCAATAAACCAAGAGGAAACTGCCTCAGGTTTCACAGGGAAAGATTTAGATTGGATTGTAGGAAAAATTTTCCTCACTGCAAATGGTGGTCAGGCATTGGAACAGGCTGCCAGGGGAAGTGGTGTAATTGCCAACTCTGGAAGCGTTCAAAAAAAAGTGTGGATGTGGCATTTAAGGGACATGGTTTAGTGGTGAGCATGGCAGTACTGGGTTAATGATGGGACTTGATCTTAAGAGGCCTTTTCCAACCTAAAGGGTTTTATGATTCTATGATTCCAAGGCTACTGCACTTGCTGTGTGCTGGCAGTCATCCTTTTTCACTTGTGACCCCTGTAATTAAGGCTGCAGCAGGATCTACTGCTACATCTCATTACTGTGTACCTTGGGAACGTTTCTCAGTGAGGCAGTTTATTTCATTTTATGTATCTATAAGAAAAAATGCCTCGGTTTCTTTAATATTCCTGTACTCCGTCAGAGGAGTTGACATTTTTGGAAGGCCTTTGCTTTTGGGGTCAGCAGTTGCTACAAACAAGTTTTGCACTGTCTCGTTCCTAAACATTTTGGAGATTTAATATAAAGGCTTCCTATATTTGAAGTTTTAACAAAAATCTCTTTGTGTAGGCAAGACAAATGCTAAGACATTTCGCTTGCAGTCTGCTGATGGCTTTTGCAAACATTAAAAGTATTACTGTTTCCACTTGATTGATCAAGTGAGTTGCAATGAAATTTAATTTTGCTATGTCATTTAAAATAGTTCAGTAGAGTCAGAATACCTATTATGATGCAGTCCTGTTGTCCGTATTTTTGTGCTTTTGGGTAGGTGCATTATCTCAGAGACTCATTTTTAGTGCTGAGAAGCTGGTGCTTGACTCTAGACAGTACCTGGAAGGCTGCATCTACTGTATTTGTGGCATGTACCATCTTTTTTTTTTTTTTTTAATTGTTAAACGGTCATTTTTCAAGGTATAAATAGCTTACCTCCATATAGTGCAGGCACATGAAATCAGAGCACCCCTTCCAACCTTTCAAATCATTAAAATAAAGACAATTTTCATTTGTATCCAGGTGTCTGAAGACATGCTCAGACAGAAGAGATATGTGGGAGAAAACTTGTATGGGCCACTGTGTTATTAATAAGCCAGGGAAATATAGCTAGCATCACTTTGATTCCAGAAGAGAGACATTTGGTTTCAAATTAAATATTTTTCTCCAGGCCTCACTCATTTCTTGAGCGAATGCCAAGTGTCTGAATTTAAAATTCAGTGTTATCCTAGAAGTTATGTCAGACTTGCTTTTATCAATGTATAGGTCAATGAGGAAAACACCAAAATAAATGTAGTGTTGCTCCTTTTAGTGTGTGTAGATAGACAAAAATCAGGGTCTTTCTAATTACACTCATGAGAGCAAATTGCTGCTGGAGTCAGATTTTAACTCATCATGTTTAAAAGTGTGTTATACTTTGTGGATATGTTTTACCTGTGTTAATCCCAGGAACTCATCAAACTTATGCTGGATAGCTAAAGATACGGGTTCTAGAAGGTAAATATTGGAACATCTAATAGCTAGCAATCAGGTCATTTTTAAAATTGCTAAGTTTGCTCTACAAGTGTAAAACATACCTTGATTTTGGAGGAGTGAGGGTGGGTGCTGCAGCAATGCTGTGTTCCTGTACCCCTGAGCCAGCCAAATTTTCATTCCCACATAAAAGGGCTGGAAAGTGCCAGCTATCCGTGGTGTTTGCTTGCCTCTTGCCTCTACCTTACCTTCTCCATCGCCAGCTGGAGGTTCTGGCCAGACAGGTTTATAATCGACACTGCCCTCTGCATTTCCAGCTTCTTACAGCAGTGTTTTAGTCTCTTTTATTAGGATATAATGACCACCAAACTTTCTTTTCTTGCTCAGTCTGGGCTTTTCAATGGCAGAGCTTGTAGGGCTGGAGCAGAGGCTGCTGGAATGGTGCAGCTCAGCCCAGTTTTTCTGGGGTGCTTGGAATGGGTTGTGCTGAAGCTCTGGGGGATTGCTTTATACTCTTGTCTGTTTTGCTGCAGATCTGCTGTCAAGAATTAAACTTCCTATAGGGAGCCACAACCCTGCCTATATTGATTTTTCTAAACAGTTGCTCCGTTTTAGTGCCCTCGAAGGGACTATACATCTTTTTAATTAAAAATAAAGTAAATATCAAACGAGTGATGAGGGGTGCAGTGGGCAGAAAACCAACTGCATATTGACTTTTTGTTCTGGAGATGAGTTCATAGAAACAGCTTACAAGGGACTGCAGAACATGGAAGTGTTTTACCCTTACTGGTTATCTTGTGGGAAACATTCTGGCATAGCTGGGAAATACAACTGATCATTTACTTAGGACTCTGGAAAATTCAAGAAGTTAAATTCACAAAATAGGTTTTTCTGAAGATCTTGGGATTGGTCTTCACTGATGCCATGGTTTCATCCCTGAAATCTCCACACTTCCACAGCTGTGCATTTGGCTGCATCCTCGTGGTGTTCCATCTCACCAGTGTGATGTGTGTAGTCCCACTGAGGGGATTGTGTGTTTAAGGCTCTGGGCAATCCCAGCATGAGATAGGTTCTTGGGAAAACTTCGTGGAAGTGTTACATTGAATTTCTGTTAGTGTAGTTATTGCTAGTTTTTCATCCTTTTTCAAAAGGCCACTTAAGGGTATGTTTATCTACTGGTAGATATTTAAAAATAGTGCTAGAAAATTGGAGTTTAGATTTCTGGCACATTAGGAAGCTGTTCCAAGTTAGATGATGTCTCATACAGGATGTCTCATATGCAATTAATTCACAGCTGTCTTCTAGGTCATTCAGTTCCATAGCAGCAAGGCCAGCTGAAGCAACTGAATCAAGCTTGTAACACCTCTAAAATGCTAGCTGATGAGTTGTCATAAACTTTTTGTGCCGATGTGTTAGGTTTCCATTTGCAGAAAAACTCCCCAATAACCACCCGCAACACAGAAATCTTTGCTGGCATCTGTTCAGAGATTTGGAGGCATGAAGGGAGAAGAGGAAGAAGAAGGATTTCTCTTAGTCATTCTGCATGCCTTGTATTTGGTTCATCATGGGCATCAGTGAAATAATAGAAAGAAAAAGGAAAACAAATTCAACAAATAATCTGAGCATGTTCAGGACAGTGTCATTATTTCAGGTATTTGAGAATGTAGAAACAGTCATTTTTTGGGGATCCCCCAGGTGACCCGGGCAGAGCTGGCAGCAAAGATCTGCTTTGCAGAGGTCTGCTCTTGCACGTTGCTCATTGGACTACCCTGCAAAAGAAAAGGGTAAAGTGGAATTTCACTTTTAAAATTTTCATAGTAAGCATCGATTAGAATTGCTCCTACAATTTGATGGCAATAAATCTTCTTTGGCAGTTCTGTTGTACTGTAGTGGGAGATGGATGGGAAGGAGGGTGCAAGCAATTGATTATGCATCTAACTAGGCAAGAGCAGGACGTGAATTTACAGGAAGAATAGCAAAGATGTTTGGGCCAGCTGAAGTTTTTAGAGAATACCCTCAGAATTTTCATGCAGAGATGATGTCTGGCTGTTGCTGCAGAAGAGGGCTGACAACACCACGGTGTGCCTGCCTGGGTGGTCAGTGTGGTGGGCTGCAGTTAACTCAGTTGCTCTCTGGGCTGGAGATAAATTGCAAAGACAAAGGAAATCTTCATTTCTGTGGTTTGAATAGTGGCTTAAAGACCACGTTCTTAAAGTGGATCAATAAAGTAATCTGTTTCAGGTAGAGGTGAACAAAACCATCCAGGGAAGTGCATCTCTCAGTGCCCTTAACATCTTGGTGGGCCCGGGCAGACTGAACACGCTTTGTGCTTGCTGAGACTGGGCTGTATTTTCTCTTTGATGCTCTTTGTTTGGAGACAGTTTCCTTTAAGGCTGATTTGCCAGAGCAACAGTGCATTGATGCACACATAAGCTTGTTTTGTAAGAGTGAAAACTAGAAATCTCAGATTACATGGAAAAGGGGAAAATTTCTAAATACCTTCTGCTTCTCTCCCCTCCCCCAGTCTTGTAGACTAGGAAGCTTTGTAATGGTCTCCTAATAAGAATAAGAATTGCCTTTCTAATTCTGGTTTTGGATCTAATTACTGAATTGAGGCAGCATTGTTGTCTGTGCTGCATCCAGTCTCCTACTTCTCCACAAGCTTATGGTCCAGTGGATGCCCACATAGAACTAAGGAGAGTAATAATTTTATTTTTTATCTTTCTAAGCCACACTGCTGGATTGTCCACAGCCACATGTATTCAAATTCTAAGAGGAGTGACAAATTGTGGAGAAAAATATCCCTTATTGCTGGTAACACCAAATTACTACTTTTTATCTGATGGTTACTGTCCTGTGGTGTTTAATGCTATCATGTACTTTTGCCTTATTAATAGCGGCTTGTGGAATTGCAGTATTTGTCACAAAATAACAAAGCAGAGCCTTCATGGACGAGGGGTTTTTTTGCAAGATTCTTGGCAGCAGTCTGATAGGGAACTGGCCTTCCTAAAACTCAGCTTATGACAGAATATTCTCTTTGAAGCGTAGCTACTCTAGCATTTGGTATTCACTGGCTCTGGGCACAGTACATCTAAAGGAGTTCATCCAATATTGATGGTCTTCCAGTAGAATCAGGAGGGGGAAAAAATCCTTTTTCTTAAAGCTCTTATTTTTAACTACTTGTTACCTGATCTTGGTCTGAAAGGTCACAAGGGTGAAGCTGTAGCAGGGTAAACCAAAATTAAAGAACTGTGATTGGTCTTCTGTAGATGCTCCTTAATGTTTTCTCCAACTTGCAGCCTTATGGAGAGCAGAATGAGCCTGTTTCTGAGAGCATTGCTCTGTACTGTGGATCCTTATAATACTACAGTGTCTGAAGGTATGTTCAAGGCTGTTCTAGATCAGTCTTGCAGATCAGAATGTTGGCACCCAAAAACACAACTGTGCTGCTGTGTTTGAATGTGCTTTTAAAAGCAGTAGCCCTGCCTCTCATTTGGCCACAGAGAAAAGGGGTTTGGTCTCCTGAGCTGACTTAAGAGAATTAATCTCTTTGGTTTTCTGCTGCTGTCTCTTGCACCACTGTTTTGGCATCCCCACACAGCTGCAAGTGTCAAGGCAGTGAAGGATCACAGGGAGCTGAGAGGGGCAGGGAAAGGGACTGAGCCCTTTGGCAGCTGTGCTGTCCAGGTCACTTTAGGCTGGTGGAGGTTCCCACACTTAAGCTGTGTTTACACATCCACAGAGGATGAACCTGGCACTTCTAAGGAGCTGCTGCCCTCCAGGTGTGCCCCTGTAGCTGGCTGTGTGGGGCAGCGCCAGACTGCGGCACCGGAGGTGTTGCTTAAGCTGATTTATTTTGATTTTTCAAGAAGCTGTAACTTCTTGATCCCTTGCTGAACAGACTTCACCCTGTATGAGCAGTTCCTGGAGGTGTTGGCAGTGCTGCCAGGATTTGCTGATGCAGAGCAGCTGCCTGGGTAGCAGCAGCCTTCCCCAGTGTTGCTGCCTGGTGTGAAGGTTTGGGGCTGTGACCCTGACCTGCAGAGGTTCCCTGACACCGCTGACTTCAAACGTGCAGCTGTGAGCTCCTCCATAATCTCCCTCATGTGGTACCAGCTATGCTGTATGTTCTTTGTGCATCTCTGTGTTTGACTTTAAACCTATTAGACAGGATTTTGCACGGTGTGTCTGGGCCAGCCTCACACTTTTTTCCACATACAAACTCCCCTTGGATACCCAAGATAACAGGTTTACAATGGGGAACCACTGGAGCCATTCTTTGGCATTAGAGATTCATTCAGGGTTCACGGCTGAGGGTAACAACAACAAGGCTGTAATTGTGGCAGCCCAAACAAATACGGAAATAAGGCTTTAGTTTACTTAAAATTCTCATACGCCATGGAGAGAATGAGTAAATGTGATTTCATTTCTGATGTTCTCTATTAGTTTTTCATACACAGTGTGGTGTAGAAACATTTGTATTTCAATTTATTTTATATAAAAAGCCTTCTTTCATAATCTCTATCAGCTCATTGTGAATAGCAACCTCTGATCACAGAAGGCTATTAATTCTTAATTATCTGCTGGTAATTTGCTTGTGCATTGAGTTTAGCAATCCATTAGGTGGTGATTTATTTTTGAGAGAAATATGTAATGAAAAGTTTTAGGATTTGCTTTCCCTCACCCCCCCTTTTGGTTTGCACTGGAATTAGCTGATTGATTAGATTACAGGATTTATCCAAACCACACTCTGTGTGTTAGAGATTGTAGTTAAGTACATTAAGAAAATCTGAAGCAAGACACAGATAAATGTAATAGTGTTTTTGATGGCAGTCTCTGAATTAGGCTACTGGCTGAGAAATTGGAAGAAAAATTAACAAACACTGGAGTATTGGTCTAATTCAGGGGGTTTATGTTTTTTTTCTTCTAGTCTCTCTTGATTTATGGATATCTAGAAGTTTTTGAGTGGAAATATAAATCCCTCACAGCAGAGGAGCTCAGTAGCAGTGATCTGGTTTTGTGCCATGCTGTGGGTCTACATGGAGTATGGACTAAAAACTTTGACTTAATGCTGCTTTTTGACACAACAAGGAGGGATGGAAAGCAGGGCCTGAACCTCCCACTGCCAGTTTAGCTCAGCTGTTGTGTGAAGCCAAGTCCTGCCATCTTGGCTCGGGCTCAATGCAAACAGGGAAAAACTTAACTTGTTTTACAAATCATTTTCCAGAAGTGTGGGATTTCTCTGTATGGGATTTCTCACCCCTGTCCCCAGGCTCCTTCTGTGGGGTGTGAGGCTATCTCAGTTTTGAAAAACAGCCTTAGAGTTGCCTTCTCCTCCACCAGAAGCTCAGCATTTAATGGTGTCACCTCACTTGATACTGGTCTTACATTTGTGACTGTAGCTCAGCAGCTGAGCTGTGGTAGCTGTCTGCAGAGGCAGCTTTTGGTAATTCCATTTACTGTCACTTGAGGTGCACAGGGTGGGAAGTTAAATTCAGTTACTTCTGTTAACAGTTGTTTTTCCACACCTTATTCTGTGACTTAAAGGCATAACACCACCATTTATACTTGAGGTACTGAAATATATTGGGGCCTACTGGTTTTTTTCCTGGTAGTTTCACATGCACCAAATGAGATCTCTTTGCTGAACTGTTTAGCTGAGAAGTCAATTAGTCATTAAAAGAGTTAGTTCCTGTATTAGCTCGAGTTAGCTTTAGTGTGTTGTCTGGGAACTGACTACTGTAATGTGATTTTTGCAAAGCAAGTGGTTGGTGTTCTGACAGCACAGAGCTGAGAGCAGGGAATGCTTTTCCTGCCCAATGCCACATCCTCGTGTGCTGATTTCCCACTTCTGGCTCTACTTGAAGCAGTGACAGTCTATGGCACATTTGTCACGTCAAAGATTTTGTTAGTAATTGGCCCCAAGTCTGACAAGATAAATTACGTGGAGGAAAGAGAAGATGTCATTAAATAAGGATCACTCACATTCCTCTGCTGTGCTGGACTCTGTCCCTCTGCTACAGGGTGTAGCACAGCCTCACTGATGGCTGGAAATGGCATAGGATACTGTGCATGCCCCACACAGGGGATGGACACCCAGGGGTCTGCACCTCAGCCTGGCTGGTTCAGGATTCCTGGGTGGAATGGGGTCCTCCTTCCTGGTGACTGCTGTCCCTCATGCCACACCTGCAAGGGACATCACCTGCCTGCCTGGCCGTGACCCTCTGTAATGCCTGGGGGCAGCAGGGCCATTTCCCTCTGTAATGCTGGGGAACATCTTGAATGTTCAAGCTGAGGAAACTTCAGACAGCTGGAGTCACTGTGTTTTAGGTTAAAAAAGAAATAGTTGGTTTCAATAAGGATCATAAGAGACCTGAGCCAGAAAGAGGCCAGAAACACAGAGAAACACAGACCTGAAAAGGGCAAAGCAGATCCAATGTCTCTCGAGCCATCTAAGTGGGGTCTCTTCTGTTTCAGCAGCGTTTCTGAGAGGGGAGCAGAGGAGGTGCTGTGAGCCTGAGGCAGCACTGCTCGTCTGCTCCTCTCAACTTGAGCTGGATGGTGTCTTGCACCGGGGTTGGGAAAGCACCAGCACGAGACTGGGGAGGGAGGGCAGTGCTGGCAGAGGGTTTTTGGACCATTGCCCACGGTTTTTCTGTCCCACCAGTGCTGCCAGAAATGTTAGCCAGCCCCACTGGTGGCAGCTGCAT
This sequence comes from Oxylabes madagascariensis, assembly GCA_013400675.1. Taxonomy (NCBI): domain Eukaryota; kingdom Metazoa; phylum Chordata; class Aves; order Passeriformes; family Timaliidae; genus Oxylabes; species Oxylabes madagascariensis. The sequence continues at coordinate 94,671 of VYZR01050382.1, read as the reverse complement.
GTACCTTGGAGAAGAGTTTCCAGGTGTCTGGCCAGAACGACAGGGCTGAGATGCAGAAATTACATTTTCACGTTTGCTGTGTGCATTCTTCATCAGATCTTGGACTCTGTCTCATGTCTAACCTATAACTGAGCTGGTGCAGTTTGGGCAATTTGTATCCTCTCTCCTCAATCAGGCTCTGGTGGCAGGACACGAGGGGCTGTGTCGGGTCTTGGCTTCCTTGCGTGTGAGCAGCAAGAGGAGGGAGGGCAGCCAGGAGCAGGGTCCAGAGGTGTCAGCAGGGTGCTGAGCCCAGCCTGGCACTGCAAGTGCAGCTGGCTTGTTCTTCTGTGTCCATGGAGAGGCTGTTTATCAAGATAAATAATGGCGTGCTCGTTTGGGAGAGGGCACTTAATCAGCTATTTCCCTGTAGTTACAGATGTCTTTCCTTCCAAGCCACGTCCTCAGCAGAGCGCAGAGCCCACGTGGCTGAAGGAGCCACAGAACAGCCATTCCCATTGATCACGAGGCTCCCAAAGCATCGCTTGTTCCAGAGTCTGAGGAGAATACTCAGTGAAAACCTGACAGCAGTACATTAAAAATTGCTGTTTGTCTTTTAAGCACGCCTAGGGTTGCACATTAGCCCTACATGCAATCCACAAGCAGAGAACAGCAGCAATTCTGTCTCACCCACCACGTTCACTAACTGCAAATAACCTATCTTGTTTTGACGAAGGAAAGGACCTGACTTTGTATCAGAACTCTTAATAATATCATATATCCCAATAAAACTTACAACAAAGTAATCGAAAATATATGGCAATCTTCTCTCAGGACTGGATGAAACAATCTGGTCATTGCTGTGCATTTTCTGATGACCATACAATGAAAGAGAGCTGGGGGAAACTTAATGAGGCTTAATTGTCATTTGGTTTAGTGAGAATTTCTGCAAAGTTATAAAAGAGTTGGGACTATTTTAAAAATGTTTAGAAATAGTTCTGGTATGAACAACGGTCCTCAGAGAAGAGAATTTCAGTGGCAGCTTCCTAGCGTGACAAACCCAATTTTAGGTCAAATATTGCCCTCTGAATGTCCAGCAATCTTTGGCTGTACATTTTCCAAGGTAATTAACTCAGAATCCTAGGGATGATGTTGGACTCTGCTGTTTGCAAATGAATTAAAAGTGTTTTTTAAGGATGAGGAAGAAGCCTAAAATTTAGCCTGAACTACTTTGCATATGTTGGCCTTTGAGTTAATAAATTCAAGTTGGGAAAAGATTAAGTTTCATTAACAAAGACATAACTAATCTGAGTTTGAAAAGTTCCGGTGCAACATCCTAACTTTAAGGTTTAAAGTCTGAAATGCACAGCACATACCTTGCTTTTATAGGCAAATTCATTTCCCTTCCAGCTTTAGACTCAGGGTGATTTACAGTCTGGTTTTGAAGGTGCTTAGCACAGGCCTAAGCAAAGTCTGTAAGCTGGCAATGAGCACTGCTGAGCCCTACAGCTCTGTAAAGCAGTAAAGGAGAGAGGTATANTACAGGTTTTTTAAGAAAGAAGAAGGAATATGTAGGAGTGTTTAAGGTTTTTTTTTTTTTTTTTTTTTTTTTTTTTTTTTTTTTTTTTTTTTTTTTTTTTTGAGAAACAGAAATAAATGGTGGAGTGAAATACTTCTGTTGATTAATATTTCACTTTGAAATGGATTAGGGAGAAACTGTGAATTATGTATTTTGATTCAATCCACTGCTGCTTAAAATATAATCTTGGTACAGTTTGCAGTTAGCACTGTGCATTTGAATTTTGCCTTTTTGGATTTCCAGAGCCCAAATTTAATTACATCTATGTACATATAAATTCTGTGTCTCAGTGTTGCACGTTTTGGTATAGACCCTTAAATGTTTAACCGTGTTTGTAGCTTATTTATATATTTAATGTCACTTAAGTTTCTCAGGCTGCTTTAGAATTTTCAGTGAGGTGCCACACTCCCCTCCAACCACACAACCAATGCCTCAGTGCCAGCCAGGCAAAATCAGCAGCATTCCTGACCTTGGAGTTTGCAAGTCAAGCTCTTTGTATTGTGAAAGCATCTGCAGGAGCTGGTGGGGCAGAGCTCTCAAGCAAATAGACCTTCACTTTAGGCAGAAGTGCACCAGTAGTGAGTAAATCTGCCTCAGCTCAGACAGGCAGGATCTGGAGAAAATAGTATTAACTCCATTTTACTAAAGCTGAGGGAGATTAACTGTACATGAGAAGTCTGAGGCAGAACTGACTATCAAATCTAGATGTCCTGGTTCATTTATCCAGTTCCTCTAGCAAAAATTATCGTCTGGTAAGGTGTGTTGGTTTTGCACAGCCTGGGTTTTGGTAGCAGGGGGGCCACAGGGGTGGCTTCTGTGAGAAGCTGCTGGAAGCTTCCACCGCATCCAGCAGAGCCAGTCCCTGATGGCTCTGAAGATGGACATGCTGCTGGCCAAAACTGGGCCAGTGAGAGAGGCTGGTAACGCCTCTGACACAGCAGATTTAAGAACATCAAAACAAAGGGCAGACAGTTTTTTTAGCCAGAGAAGAAGAGGAGGTGAGAACATGTGAGGGAAATAACATGGAGACACCAAGGGCAGTGGAGAAGGAGGGGCAGGAGGTGATCCAGGAGCCAAGGTTCCTCTGCAGGCCATGGTGAGACCATGGTGAAGCAGCTGTGCCCCTGCAGCCCCTGGGGATCCACGGGGGATGCAGAGATCCACCCACAGCCTGTGGGGATCCATGGGGGATGTAGAGATCCATGCAGAGCCCCTGGGGATCCATGGGGGATGCAGAGATACACCCACAGCCCCTGGGGGATGCAGTGATCCATGGGGATGCAGAGATACACCCACAGCCCCTGGGGGATGCAGAGATCCATGGGGATGCAGAGATCCACCCACAGCCCCTGGGGAAGGTGCCCATGCTGGAGCAGTGGATGCCTGGAGGAGGCTGTGATCCACTGGGAGACCCAGTAGAGAGAGAGGGCCCTGCTTCCAGGCTGGAGCAGCCTGTCCTTGGAGGACTGCACCCTGTGGAAAAGTGACCCACACCACAGCAGTTTTGGGAGGACTGTGTGCCTGTGGGGGGAATTCACGTTTGCAGCAGGTGCGGTAGGACTGCTGCTCATGAGAATGGAACCATGTTGGAGAAGTTCATGGAGAACTGTCTCCTGTGGGAGGGACCCTATGGCCTCACAGGGGAAGGACTCCTCTCCCTGAGCAGTGGAAGAAAACCTCGGTGATGAACTGACCAAAACCCCCGGGCCCTGTCTCCCTGTGGGAAGGAGGGAGGGGCTGGGGAGTAAAAGGTGTTTTAAGGGCTTATTTTACTTCTCACTATCTTCATCTGATTCTGTTAGTAAGAAATTTACCCTGTGCCTTTAGGTTGAGCCTGTTTTGGCCTTGGAGTGTTTTCTCCTGGTCCTTATCTCAACTCAGGAACCCTTCATTATTTTTTTTTTCTCTCCTCTGCCCAGCTGTGGCAGGGGAGGGTGAGGGAGAGGCTTTCATGGGTGCCTGGCATTGGGCCAGCATCAAACCTCGACATAAGGCAGAACAGTAGAGGAGTTCATCCCACTGGCAGCAAGACATCATCTTTTCTTTGGAAGAACTGTGTATTATCCTCAGTGATCAATAAAGACAGTTTAAAATTTTTCAGGTTTAAAATAAGCTTAAATGAACTGCTAAGGTTCTTTGGCTTAGAAAGTCCTTGTGTTCAATCACTGTCAGCAGAAAATGGATGGATATTGTAATGTGCAATTCAGTTGCAGGTGTAATCACCAGTGCCAAAATCTCCCTTCTTGGAAGCATTTAAGTCCTGCGTATCTTTTGGTTTTCCATTAATACCATTTGCTTTTCCAAATTCCAAGGGGATACAGATGCAAAATCAGCCGTTGTTTTGTTTGCCGTATTCAAAGATTTTTTTTATTTTATTTAATGTATAATTCATTTAATTTTATTGATTTTCACTAGACAAAATAGGAATTGTGGGTAGCAGAAGTAACCCACTGAAACACCTACTTTCCTCATCTGCAGCCTGTTTACAGGAGTAAACATGGAAGTGGATGTGGTTCTGGTTGATTACAACTCCTGCAATTCAGTGCTGAATGCACACACTCAACAAAAGAAAATTGTTACTCGAGAAACTATGCAGCAGATGAGAAGCTAAGTAAGTCTGAGGTGAAAGGATTGAGCAAAGAGTACTTCAAATGAAGATGGGCAGTTTCTTTTTGATTGCAACCCATTAGTCAGAGTGGGATCTGTTGATTCATAAATCTTGACAAATGTGCTCACAGTTCCAATGTAATGTGAAGCTCCTAAATTGAAAAGAGCTGGTACCTAAATGCTGGGGAACATCTTGAATGTTCAAGCTGAGGAAACTTCAGACAGCTGGAGTTACTGTGTCTTAGGTTAAAAAAGACATAGTTGGTTTTAATAAGGAACATAAGAAAAAAGACAGGCACAAAGATTTGAAGCCTGGAAGACTGTAAAATTCATCTGATTTTACTTAGTTTCTAATTTTGCAGCTCAGAATTTTCCAGTCTGTTTCCAGAGCCTCTTTTTTCCAGTAATCCAATTTTCAAATGTGTTGAACATCCTGCAGCTCCTATTGGCTCCTCTGAGAGCCACTGCTCTGAAAAAACAATAATGTTTTGTTAGAGAAAGACAAGATCTAAACAGGACAGAACAGAGACTGCAGTGATCTTTGAGAAAGGCTGTCGTGTATAAGAAGTATTGTACTCTTTTTTGGTGAGAGGCAGGCAATTGGATTTTAGTAAAGAACACTCACATTTTGCTGTGCAAAACCAAAAAACCCTATGAAGGCACTGGTAGCACATGCGACAACCTCAAAATTTAGACCTGACTAGGACCAGGAAGGGGGTGGAAGTTTGAAATCGGTGAGCTGCAGAAGATTCACTTGTAAAAGCAGAAGTACTTTTCGCTTCATACTTTGGCACATAACATCCTCCTTGCTGGCACTAATGATGCGGAGACGTTTTTCTATCAAATGGCTTCTGACAGTTCAATTGCCAAAAATACTCAAGTGGCAGAATGCAACTGCAATTACTAACAGTGTGCTTGCCCCAGAGTCTGTAAATTCTCTCATGAAAGCCTAAAAAGCCCATTCACGTTGTCTAGAAATAGCAGTAATAACCATGGTAATAAGTTCTTTTCTTTGTTGCTGTGGTTCAATTCTTTTCATGGGTAGGCTGCAAAAAAGCCATTTGATTTTTCTGTAGCTGCCTCTATTGTAAGATGTTTCTGCTCTGCACCAACAACAGTTGAGCTGCTGAAAGCTCTGCAGCAGCTTAGTTTTCTGGTTCAGAAATTTAGCTAAGGAGAAGAAATTTAGGTCCTGTTTCAGCTAAGGTTAAGCCCAGTTTTGTGTTTGGGCTGTGATCCGGAGGAGAGGATGTTCTGAAGGAACAGGGGGGAGGCACGCTGTCCTGGGGAGCAGCATGGCCAAGGGACAGGAGACTTGCAGGGATTTGAGTTCTTCCAAAGCCACCAAGGCTTTAGTGCATGTCCCATCACTCCTCTACCACCCCTTACCACTCTGAAGCAAAACCTAATGGCTTGTACCATCCTGGAGGAGTTTGTCTGCGTGCTCAGAGGTATTCCTTCATTATCCCCCTGAGCTGTAGTGCAGTCCATATGGAGAATGCAGCATTTGGAGATTCTTTCCATCTCAGAGTAGTTTTACTCAGATTAATGGGGCCAAATGTGCCGTGGTCCTGCAAAAACTGCTCCTGGGCAGGTTTCTGCAGGGAGTGCTACTGACTGTAATAAGGTTTATTAAGTTGTAGGATACGCTTTATGGACATATCATGAAGGACTAGGGTACAGGAGGAGAATAAGAAGCAGTTGTGTGAGGCAGTTTGTCTGTGCCAAGTTGCTCACACATGTGAGGGTTTGCAGCATTGTGGTTCTAAATCCAGTACTTAGAGACTGCTGTGGAGTCACACGGACAGTCGGCTTTGATGCTTGTTAGAAGCAAGGAGCATGAATATAGACTTACTCTCCCTGTTATTAAAGATTATTTTATCCCATAAGATTGTTGTCATGGTATGATGCTTGAACAATTTACAAATGTAGCTTCAGAATATAAATGCCTTTGCTTCTGTAAGCTCTCCAAATCAGAGAGCGTTGAAGTTTTCAGCAGCTATTTATCAGAGCACTTGGAATTATACAAGCTTTTGTTTATTTAGCTTGAATTTCTAGGACATTCCAAGAGATAAATACTGGAAATGGCTGTCTTTGAAGACACTCTGAATTTATTTTAAAAAAACTTACTAACTTAAAATATTGTGAAGTGTCTCAAGAACTTTTGTGGGCAGGAAAAGGGAAACCCCCACAACAACGTTTAGTTTGCAATTGCTGTTATATTAGAGGTTATCTCTGAGCCTGTAACTGTGTCTGTGAAAGTTTTGGGCACTGAGGCCAGCTGGTACAGAATGACCCACATCCATACCATTAAAAGTCTCTTAACCTGCAAAACATTCCCATAGGACTGGAAACTGTGCCAGCTCTCAAACTGTGCCTGGGAGTGCATGAGAAAATTATAGTTGGCAGAGGCCAGAATTGTGCCAGGGATGCTTCTGACAGCTTAATAGATGGGCAGTCATGGCCCAGGGCACAGGAGCATCCCTGGGCACTGCTGTACTCTGAGTTTGGGCACAGCTGCACTCGCAGGTACAGCTGCTAAATCAACTTTTTGGTGCTTTTCAGGCAGTGTATAAATAGGGTTGCTTTGTTGCAGAGGGTGTCCCTAAATGACAAAGCTGCTTTTGCTGAAAGGAAGATTTCATGTCACACTTTGAAGAATTTTTGTGTTCTTTTTTTTCTGTGTAACTTTAAAATCTACCAGCAGCAGAATCAGATATGAGTATCCTCTAACACTGAGCTTTAGTTCTTCACAACAGTGAAAATCATTACATTGACAAAGGGATATTTCTCTGAGTCTGGAGTTTTTTTAGTAAACAGATATTACCCGTAGATCACTGGGCAACAACAATGTTCTCTGTCAGTTAAACTACAGCTAAGTGTTGTGTGATGTCTGGTCTTATTTTCTCCTTCATGCACTTCACCTCTTTCACTCCACCAGAACTTAGACTCCAGCCTTGATTCCTTTCACATGAGAGCATCTGGGTAGGGAGACCACAGGTTTGGAAATTTTTTAAGGCAAATCGTTAGCGTAGCTGTTAGAGATTTTTCTGCACTTGCTATGTAAATGACTTAACATTTCATGAATGCAAAGTAAATCAGTTCTCTCATGTTGCCTGGGTTTAATAATTTTTGATTCTTGGTTAGCATATTTCATAGCTGAAGCCTGAATTTTTTATTTTGCGTTTGTCAGTGATGCAACAATCACCTCATTATGTAGGATGGAGAATTATGTGTGTGGAATTTGGGCTGAGCTTTAAGCTTCTAGGAGAGCAAGAAGCTATTAAGACATCCTGAGACCACACATAATACAATGTCCTATATTGGGCTCTCTGACAGAGCCGTGCTAATTTATCTCTGTTCTAGCAGATGACAGCTCTGCTCTTCCTGTCCCTGGTTTCTCCAAAGCAGCAGAATATTATTTATTTTGCAAGTATATCAAGTAATAGGTTTTTTTCTTAGTCTTCCTACATAGGGTCTTACAGACTTTGCTGTTAGGGTTTAATTTAATTTGAATTGGCAACAGTGCCAAATATCAGAAAGTGTGTGTCTCATAGCAAAACCTAGGGGTGAAGCTAAGTGGAAACAATTTAAAGCAAGTCATATCATAGTTAGTCCGACTTGCATGTCACTCTAATCTTGGTTTCCCAGGAACTCATTTTTTTTGCCTTATTTCAGGATGCAGAAGAGCAAATCTTTCAGAAGCAGATCTTCTGGATAATATATCTGCCACATTAAGGTCTTTGCATTTTCTAGGGTATACTGTGATTTGCTTCTTTTACAAATTTTCATCATGTGATATGATTATTGTGATGAAAATGTTGGATTTGAGATCCAGAAGAGTCACTGCTGAACAAAATGCTGCCAATAAATTCAGCTTGAAAGATTATTCTATTTATTCACAGCCTGTGATTCTTTTGTGAAATGAATATCTGGAAAAAACTAATTATGAAATGCAGACTGAAGATCCCTGATGACTTGTTTAAGGTGAAATCTTTACTAGGGAAGGGAAAAAGTGACTTTCCATTACTGACTAAGAATACCAATGTGCTCCCCGGCATCTTTATTTCACCCAACCTGCAGTTCAAAACGTTACATTCAGCAGGTGGAATTTGTAGCACTAGTACATTTGAGTTCCCTATTCCAAGAGGCTTTAGCAGTATTTAAGTTGGCTTCACAGCAAGTTTATATGCATTAAAATGAAAATTAAAAGATTTTTAGATAATAATGATTCTAATGAAAAAGTATTGCCAAGAAGCTATCAAAGAGATCAAATGTACTTAGGAGTGCCATGAAAAGAATATTAAACAGAATAGCAGTGCGTGTGCAGTGGCAGCCTAGATTCAAACTGTGGTGCTTTTGCTGTTGTAAATGAATGTCACTGCCAGACACCTTTACACTCTTTAACCTGCTTACTCAGAAAAAAAAAACCAAAAATACAAAATAAACTTTTGGAAAAGGTAAAAAAGGTTTTGGAAAAGCAGTGGTTCTTCTCTTGCAACTGGTAATGAATTAAAACAACAAGCAAATCGTTCTCAGCCATGCTTCAGTAGAACAAATCCCCTTTCCTACAATAAAGTGAAAGAAATGTGGGACAACTGAGCATTTGCCCTCCAGAAATCGACAGTTTGCGTTACAGGAAAAAATTGGTGCACATTTTATTGAAGGTTGTTACAAGTAAAAAAGTCCATGAGGTGCCTGAACTATGAATCAATATCTTTGAAGAGTTTGGATCTGTCTTGGCACGTTGTTACTTTGTCTGAATTTGTTCTAGCAAAGGAGAGGGGATGGATGGCTTTTCTTTAAAAATGCCATGAGTTTCTGCTAGCTCGTGTTCAGATAACGTGGGGTTGCACAATCAGTTGGGTTAGCAGCAGAAGAGCAATGCCAGGGTATTAAATATGACTTCTTGATAACTATTATAAGATTTTGGGTGACCAAAGCAGGCAGCTGAACCACCCAGAATTTCTCATCTGTGTGCTAAGAAAGGTGAATGGGCAGAAATATTGACTTTGCAATTGCTTTCAATTGCCATAACCATAGAATATCCTGAGTTGGAAGGGACCCATCCGGATCATTGAGTCCAGTTTCTGGCCAGGTACAGGACATCTCAAGAGTCAAACCATGTGCTATCCAGACTCTTTTTGAACTCAGACAATCTTGGTGACCACTTCCCTGGGGAGCCTGTTCCAGTGTCCAAACACCTTCTGGGTAAAAAACATTTTCCTGATACCCAACCTAAA
>VYZR01050382.1:30484-50489 GCA_013400675.1 Oxylabes madagascariensis | reverse complement strand
GAACTTCCAAAGGGCAGTTTAGTTTCTCCAGGAGCTGGATAAGCTGTTCTGTGCATAACTACCATCACCTGCAGGTAACGGAGGACTAGAGAGAGACACTAAATGGGCTGGGATGTGATGAAAGTGCTGTTTAGTTTGACTTTTGGCAGGGTAGGCAGGCACGTAGCCTGCCACTGTTACCAGCTACTCCTGAGGACTGGATTTTATTTCAGTCAAATGGGAAGGCTTCACTTCTTCATTTCATGTTCAATGTTAATAAAAAAAATTNATTTTGAACAAGAGAACTTCACAGTTTTGATAGGACAAACTTCAGTAAGTGATTGTAGACTGCATATGAAGCTTATTATCTGAATTCAAGATTTTCCTNAATGTGCAGACTTAGGTGATTTCCCAGGATAGTTTTTTAAAGTCCTGTAGCTCTGACTTCCCCCATAAGTATTTCTGAACTTCAGAATGAATTGATAAAAATTGATGTGCCAACCAGGTTACAGAAGGTTCTTTTCTTTCAAATAGAGAGCATAAAAGCGTATCAGTATACTGGAAAAAAAATGCTGAGGTGAAGCATAAAGACCTTTATGTTACAAATGAATGTGTTTTTACATGTGTGGATATTTGAGTTACAATTTCAAAGTTATTTTTAGTTACTAATTTTTGTTGCGGATAAACAGAATCACTGACAGTGCACATTAGTTTTCTTCCCAGGCAATAAATCATCAGTTTATGTACACAAATGTTCTTGAATTCTCAGAAGCCTTCCAGACCTGCAGATGTATTTATTATCCAAGTACTTTTTGTTGCAGTTCCCTTCCTAGAGGTGTAATTCTGCTTTTGTAATGAGAAATAGTTGGAGGGTCCATGAAATATTCATTTGAAGGCCCACACTGATAAGGTGCAGAACAGCAGACTCTTTTCTAACACATGAAAAATAATTAATTGTTTCACAAATTTATGTTAGAAAAAAAGTTTTAAATACTTTTAAATTAGTGCCATTATCGCTAGGTTGCAACATATGGATACCAGCAGTATGTAAAAATAATTTTTCTTAAGAATATTTGCCTGTGAGTTTATCTAACTCTCTAAAATATGAGGTATATTTTCCATACCAGCTAGTGTACACACATTTAATTTTTCCTATGTATCCTGAGTACAACCACTGGCTTTAGAAAATCCTTATGCCTGTGTTCCAGGGAGTGCCAAATTGCAGCAGTGTCCCCTGCAGTTTTCAAGGATATAATTCTTTCACTTATTAGTGAACCAGATGTGTTTTCACTTTTAAAAGAGAGAAAAATACCCTCTTTTGAGCAACAGAGCCAGTATTTCTTTAGTTTAGTTCCTTTCTGTAGACAATCATTTTTGTTTAATCTAGAAGACTTCAGGACCTTTTTTCCCATCTGGTCTGTCCTTTCAGATCAATAGCACGTTTTGTGCCAGTGAAACTATTGTTTTGGGGCGGGTTTGTTTGTTTTGTTCTTTAATTTTGGAAATAAAAGCACTTATGATGGCAAATATTGCTCCATCTGCTTCCCCATTTGTGAGGAATAGCTTTTTTGTGTTTCACTGTACACCCAGTTGGAATTGCATGAGGCACCAGAGAACAGCACAAAGCAGAGGAGCTCAGCCCTATATGCTCTCCCATGCCACTTGCCAAAGGAGATTTGGGTAAGGAGTGTGGGAAGAGATTACACGGCCAGTTTTCTTTGTTTGCTTTGTTAGTCCCCAGTGCACTTAATTTTGCAGGTTTTTCATTGCAGTTGCTTTGTACTAGGGCAAAGCAGCTGCCAGTGGATATTTAGGTGCAGTGCAAAACAATGCCTGTGCATTTGTTTTAAGACATAAAGGCTTCCAAGGTGAGAGTGTCTGGGAGAGCAGAGAGTAAATCAGACCTGAGAGCAGGTACTGCTGTTTGGAGGTTGAAGGGGTGGAGATGAATTACTCCACATTATTTACTCCAAAACTGCCTCTGTCCTGCCATCATTTCTCATATGATGTCCCAGGATCCTGATCAGATCTTTTGTGATGGCTGCAGGGCCACAGCTTTAGATTTCCAGGCAGTTTGATTTCTTTTCAATTATCACCATGCATCTGTTCAAAGGTTTCAGTGTATTGATTATGCTACAAAGCAAGAGAATGAATGTTCCAAGCAAAAGGATTGTTTTAAAATGAGGTAAAATTAAGTGTATAGCTATTCTTTAACCTGCTTTGCCACTCACATTTGCATTTGGGCTTCACATTTGATATTTCATGATTACCTCCCTGCAGAAAGCACCCATCACTGTACAGGTATGTTTGTGCTTAAGTGTGTTGGTGGTTTCACTGTTAAAAAGTCCTGTGCCTTCCATCCAAGACGTCAGAATTTAAAAAGGAGCACCTGTAAATTGCATTTATGGGAAATTCTTCTGGTCCAGTGTGATACCTGCAGTACAGGGTGGGTAAAACCACGGGATTGCAGAGGAGGAGTTTGCTGTGTGATTCCCAGTCACACATCCTGCTACCGTGACAGTCCCTGAGCCCAGGGGGTAGTGGCAGATGCCAGCTCCCGATGGTTTGATGGGGATGCAGAGTTGTCACTTTTCATCTTCAAACAGTTTTCCTTTTTTTAGCGTTACATACTTCCACACGTAAAGCATGCTGTATTTGTCCTCTAAATCCTTTTTGTCTTCATTTCAGCAGAGAGGCGATTAGCCATGTAATTATTTATAAAGCTGTTTAGATTCTGCTAGCTGGTTTTCTTTGGGGAGAGTCGTATCCAGTACCTTTACTGGGAATAACGCTGTAAATTCATCCTCACTGATTTCCTTTCCCCCACCCCAAGTGAATAAGAGGGTAGAAAAAAATAGAACCAATATTTGTAGTTCTGCCCCTATTGAAGGGAAAATAAATCTTTCTTATTAGTCTTAACAGTCTAGATGTATCCTTTTTTTATGATGTTCTCTTGAATAATTAGAGCTTTGAGTTATGAAGTCAAGATTCCTGGGTCATTGCCAGAACAGATTTATTTAAGGGGTACACTAGTTCTCTGAATTCCTTTTAAAGGGCTTTGTTAATGTCCCAGACTGCTCTTAATTAGTGATTTAAGAGGGAATACATCTGTTTCACTGAGGATTGTGAAAATTTTTATTTAAATGGAAATGTTAATAAATGGCTCTTTGAAAGGCTAATGTATCTTCAAAATGAGATGTGTATCACAGAGTAATCAGGTGGATAGTGATCTGGCAGTTCTTGCACCTTTTTTTTTCGAGCTGAATGTGGAGGAAAACCTCATCAAAGACCTTTGGAAGTATCATCTGCTATTGAATTATATTTCATACTTCATCATGCATTCTCTACCTGCACCTTTTCATTGAACTTCAGGTTTAACACTTCATTTACCAGGGGACAAAACAGTAAACAAAAGTTGATGTTGGTGAAAGGCCTATAAAAAGGCTTATTAGAGACATGGATGATACTTTGTTTTTTATCTTAGACAATCATGCAACGCAAGTACCAAAACTTAAACTTATTCAACTACTTAATGGGACATTTGTCATGTGCTAAAAATGTGCAGGTGATCTTTGCTGTATTAGGGATTTGAGCTGGCAAACCTCAGAACAGAGGGGCTGGAGCAGATGCTTAGGGAAGGAGGAACTCCACATTAAGGAGCTGCTGCTTTTAGCAAAGCCTTCCTTGAATACATGAGGAGATGGCTATTAATAAACACAGCATTAGCATCTCCTACTGTTCACAGGTCTTTTGAATTAGTAATCAAAACCTTGACACCGGGTACTTTGACTTTTTTCACATAAGTGTTGATTTATGAGCCCTTACTACCATCTTCGTTCATGTTTTTCTAGGGTGTAAGTTTTTTAGTGTTTTCTTTTGTTTGGAGGGGGATAACACAGGAGAGCTAAAAGTGTGCTTGAATAGTGAGGTTATTAGCAATTTTCCTAAATCCAGATATGGAAGGTTTTGAGGAGAGCAGCAAGTGTCACAAGATGTGAAAGAGAGTCACGGAAAACCCAGCAGGACACTACCTGGCAGTGCAGAAGAAGGAAGGCTGGACTCAACAGTGGGGCAGAGCTGGACCCAATTCTTCCAGGAATGTGAACATCCCATCATGTTCATAAATATCTTTCCCATTTTTTGCGTTTCCATAATTTCAAGGATATAGAGTGCTATCACACTTAGCAATCATCTGCAAAATGCCCAATGTTTTCTGGAAGGGAAAAGCTGATGAGATGCAGTAGTGCTGCTCCTGTGTAACTAACCACACTGCAGAATCACACTGACAGACATTCTGCAAATTGCCCACATTATAGAACATTGATGATACCATTAAAGTGGTAAATTTAATATTATAGTTCTATTAGATTTCTCCCTCATTAACTCTGATCTGATAAACAACCTCCGGCATATTTTGAAGGTAATAATCACCTTACAATCACTCCTGCTCCTCTCTATCTGGCATTTCAAGCTCCTATAGATTTACAGCTCTTCTGTCATCTAATCTGTACTTACTCCTTTATTTCTTCTTTGAACTTGTGCTTACAGGCACACAACCCTTTTCCAGAGGGCCCTGGGCATGCAACTAACACTTCATAGCCAGAATAAAGTCATCCTAAATTCCATTCCTCAGATTTTTGACAAAATGGGTCTGAGAGAATAAAATTAACCCAGAGTTCAGGCAAGCAGGATGCAGGCCTGCAGAGGTGTTTTAGGACTGAGCACTTTCAAAGGGTTGGGACTGGGAAATGTTGGCAGCAGTGGGTTTTGCACACAGGTATCAGAGCAGCCTCTGCAAACTCTGGAAATGTAGGTGATGAAGAGGGGACCGTGTGGGCCCTGGGCACAGCCCTGCCAGGCAGAGCAGCCCTGCTGCAGCGTGCAGAAAGATGGAAATGCTGAAGAAACCTTTGTCAGCCGCCTCTGTCTAGTGGAGACAATTTCCACTCCTAAACATTAATCCTCAAGCAGCAAACCCGCAGCTTAACCAAGTAACCTCAGCTCCTCTCGACTGGCAGGAGCAGGTATCACTTGCCTCTTGTTTTCCTAAGTGAGTCATGGTTTGATTAGAGTGCTGTCTCGGGGAGAAGGTGGTTGTTATACATCACCTATCACAATGTAAAAGTGGAAAGCGACGCTGAAATGCTGACCCTTAATCTGAAGTGCACCATCTGTGTTGTATTTCCACATCTTGCTGAGTTTACAGTTATTTGAATTCACAGTTTGTTCCCCATTTGCTGTTCCCACATGGTAAGTGAATTGGATCCAAAATGTACTGATGAAAGAATGAGAAGTCTGTTGTAGAAGTTTGTTCCTACCTACAAGAGTGCTCTATCTCACACTTTTTCCACCCTGTGAGTTAAATCCCAGCTGTAAAATCTTGTCTCAAGATGGCCTTCTTCCATGGTGGGAAGCTGGGGTTACCGTAAGGACAAAGACTCCTTTCCCCATCCTGAAGTGATTTACGATTTGCTTACGACTTTCAACTCTAGAAAAGGTAGAGAGTTCTTACATCTGACAAAGTATTTGCTTTGCTGTTCCTGTAAATTTCTGCGGATGCTTATCTGGTAATTAGCTCTTGGTGTTGGAGCACCACTCCTATTTAGTATTTCTTTTCTGTTCATATGAGCGAAAGGGTTTGATGCTAAATTAAGACTGGGTATAACATAATGATGAGAGCTGTAATTACAACTGTAATAGTTTTTCATGGTGCAACTTTGAACTACTCTGACTTTAGAATGGGCAAACAGCTCAAAAACAGGTTGAATTTCATTTATTCTCCTTTGCTTCTATTTTTTCTACCAAGAGCAACCATTTTCTTAGGATATAACTAACTGTAAAAAAAGATATAAAATTTAAACATGTCGTATTTCAAAAGCAAGCCATCAAAATGCTGAAGGCTGTATAAACTTAAATACCTTCTTTAGCTTTTGCTGTAGACCACACAAGCTCTGAGAAATTGATTACTCTGGTACTGGAATGGGCTTTCATGATACAGAAACAGAGGTTTGCATTGAGTTTCTTTCTTTGTGTGTGGGACTTTTCTTTTTTTTGGAAAGAAAAAAAGCCTTTAAACCCCAGATTAAAATAAGTCATTTCATTGTTTCCGTTTTCCCCTCTTCTAAATCTTATGAAAGCATTTCCATAAAATGATTGGGGAGCTGCATCTCTGAATAAATCTAAAGTAAAATGCTCCATTTCTTTTTTTAATAAAGAGGCTTTTTTCTGGAATGTTCCATGTAGGTACTGCCTCATTGAAGTTTCATGTGGTTGAGAGAGTTTCCGTGTGGCTCATACAGATTTTTTTATTTTGTGGACATGAACAGGAGGGGCGAGGAATTCGGAGTAATTTATTTTCATATTGCAGTCTTCAAATTTACTGTGCGCAATATTCTAAACCCAACAGTATCAAAGGCTTTGGAGTTCCCACAGCAGCTATGAGTTGACCAGATATACACCCAAAAAATAGTCTATGACTCCAGGAGGCCAGCCTTGAAAAATCAGGAAGGTGGTCTTGAGCAACGATTTTTTTGTCTTTTTTTTTTTTTTTTTAAACAAGGGACATATAATGGGCCAGCACCTTGGCCCAGCTGGTGTTTTCATGAAAATACTGATGTCAGATAAATTTAAGGCTGTTTATAAGCAGGCCAATCTCCTGTTAGTGTGTGGCCGTGTCTCCTATAAAGGTAATGCAAGGGTTGCTGGCTCTCAGTGATGTTTTGCCCCTGCTCACTTCAAGCCCTTTTGAGGACTGTGTACGTCAGCAGGAGCAGGGTCTGTGTTTGCCGCTGTGTTTGGTGTTGGGACAGGATGATGTTTTCCCTTGCCTGGCCCTTTCACACAGGTGCTGTGACCCTTGAGCTGTGTCCTGTGCCCACAGCTGGACACAGCTGCTCTGCCAGAGATGGCTCTCGGCTGCTGTGGGTCAAAATTCTGCTCTTTGGAGCAGAATTCGGCCATGGAAACAGTGGCAGGAGTGGCCCAATGTGGGAAATGGATTTGTAGAGAATCTGTAGAAAATGGAATAAAAGTTTTACAAACGCCTCTCAGTTGCCCCATCTCTGGGTCAGAAAAGGGTATAATCCAACAGCCCTACGTCGCCCTGTGCCCACCCCATGTGCTTCCCATTCCACCCTTGGGGATTCCCATCTCCCTGCCCGTCTCAGTGCAGCTGCAGCAGCCCCAGCAAAGCAGCCCTGGAGCTGCAGGGGTGCAGGTTTCCTTGCAAGGCTGGAGTCCCTGAGGATTTCGGAGCTGCATCTAAGCTATCGTGTCCTGTGAGATATGTGGAAAGCGTCCAAGACGGACACCTGCTGGCTCTGAAGCAGTCAAGTGCTTTTTACAAAATATCTTTGGCCCCTGTTCTGGGTGTTTACTTTTAAAAAGATACAGGCGTGAGTTGGCTGTACAAGAAAGGGGGGGGTGGGGAAATCGTTGTTGCTACTGTCGCTGAAATTCCCTGCAGACTTAAAAGGAAGATGAAAGTTGGTACTTTAAGAGAAACTCGAAGCCCTTGGGACAAGCGCAGCAGAAAACAGGAGGATGCTCTGTATTCTGTCCAATTGCTTGCAAAAATGAGTGCCGTATCTCCTACAGAGAGAGAGACAGAGCCAGAAACACATATTTGCATCGTTCCCCCATGCTTGAGCCTTGCTAACTAGGACAATACCATTTTGCACTTCCCTGGGCATGTTCTCAAACAGCAGCTCAGTGCAGGTGATAGAGGGGAAAAAAAAGGTGAGGGAGAAAGAAGTGAGGGGGGGAAATCTGCCTGGTGGTGTTTCAGATCTCCAGCATACACAGGTGCTTTTTAATCCCTCTGGCCTACATATTCCACAGCCCCTAGGAATAGAGGAGTCGTGATGTAATGCTCTTTTCCTCACACTCGCAGCTTAAATACAGATGGAAATTGTTGTCATGTGTTAGAAATGTCACCAATAATATAAAAGGCAGGCTTCTGCATTCTCCCTTTTGCACTGTCAGCTGCTGCTGCCAGCTTATTCTTCCCTCTCAAACCTATTGTCATGTGGCAGAAACCCTGATGTAAGTAAGCCCTGTCCTCCCCCTGCTTATGATCCCTGCATTTTTTATTCCCCTCTGCTGCAGTGCTGAGGATCATTACATACCACGACTTAAAGACAAGACCTCACAAAGGAAGGATTAATCTTGTATTTGTGCTTGAATTTCGAAGGACTCAGGCAAGTGAGAATGTTCTGTTGTATTCTCTCTCCCTTTTTTTTCTTTCCCCCCCCCCCCCCCCCCTTTCCTCGATGCTAAGGAATGAAAAGCAGCGAATGTGCCGAGCCGGGTGCGTGTTTAGGGAGCGGAGCCGCGGGTCGGGATGCGAGGGGAGGCTGTGGGGCTGGGAAGGAGCCCCAGCCCAGCCTGGGAGGACAGATGGCTGGTGCTCCTTTTTAATTCATCAAGCAGGCTTTACGTGAGGCCCGTTGGCGAGCGGGTGTGCTGCGAGGAGCGGGGTCAATGGGCACGAATAGGCTGAGATCAGGACCAGATGCCTGCCGAACAATGGGGCTTTTGAGGGGAATGCGGGAGGAAGCGTGGCGCTGGCTTTGTACTGCCTCCGCATTGCAGGTTGGAATGGGGCAGCTCCGATTTAATGAAGTGCATTCCTAAACGTGCTCGTCAGCCCGGGCTGCCAGACAAGGGGACATGTCAGAAGGGGGCTTGTGGGGCCGGCGCTGCCGGGGGGGCAGCGATCCGCTGATGGATCGCCCCGAACAATGCGGTCTTAGTGCCCGATGGGAAAAAAAAAAAAAAAAAAAAAGCCATCCATACATCCCTGTGCATATTAATGCGATACAGCAGGTGTTGCTAAATGTCTGTCCCCGCATTGTTCTCGGGCGGGGAGGGGGCAGGAAGGAGAGCCCGGGAGGGATGCGCTCATCCCGGCTGGAAAGGCTGGGAAGGCTCCGGGATGGAGAGCGGGAGAGAAGCGGCCCCGGGGTCACTGCCTGGGCGAGGTGCAGGGCGGCCGTGCCCTGTGCTGGCCCTGGCAAGAGACGGGCATCAGCCTCAGAGAGCCTGGTCACAGCTTAAAGGCATAGCAGGGCCAGAAAGGTCCTTTTTTCCCTGCGAATATTCCCCCAAACTGAGCAGGTGTGAGGCTGGGAAGGGAATCTCCCGAGAGCAGTCTGGGTCACCAGGGCGGAGGGCAGGAACGGTGTCTCAGTTGGAACTCAGCAGCGAAAGAGTTAAAAAAGGGGGCATATTTTTTTCGGCTTCTCAAGAAATGCATCGATTGGGAATGAGTTGGGGGAGCTGTGTGAATGGCAATAAACAAGGTGCACAACGTGCATAAAACCATACAAAACATCCATGTCTGCTTTTGTGTGCGTCCTGCTGCTCTGGCTGGATGTACCCATCCTTGGAAAGAGTTTTCTATCTAACAGAACTAACATCCCTAAGCACTCACAGCCATGTTTGCCAGCGTAGTTCTTGAAGGGTTGGGGAGGGGGAGAGTGTACACAGTCAGTCATTATTATATGTATTTCTTAATAAAAATACACCCATTTAATTGCTGTCATTGTGTTGTCTGCTCCCCCTGTGATTTGTGACATGCTATACTGTATTTGTCAGCAGAATGAAAGGGGTCTTTGTTCCTTATTCCTATTATGGCCCACTGCATCTCTCACTGAAAATGGAATATTTGCCTTTGGAGCTAACTTAGCTGGTGATCTGTGCCCGCTGTTACATTGGGAAGGGTTTGCTTTTTTTTGCTGGGAGTTTCAGAGGAATTTGCTAGCAAGGCTAGAATTATTTTACTTATTTATTTTTATGTATCAGTGTGTTAATAGTGATGAAGAGTGATCAGCCTATTTTGACCGGTGGCTGCAACAGCTTCACATTTTGCAGCTGCCTTTCTGTGTATCCCTTTTCTGTGGATGAATGGCCAAGTTGATCATGAACTAGGATCGTTGTGCACCTTTGATCGTTTGCTGCTGTGTAAATCGCCAAAAAAGGTGTCAGAAAATAAACTAAGAGTGTGTAACATGGCCAAGCTCGTGCGTCTGCTCAAAGGCTGGCCAGGGCTGCAGATTATAAAGGCTGTTAGTGACTGGCCAGCTGTGGGAGTGACTATTTGGAGGTGCCAGTGGCACTTGAAGAGCCCCGTGCAGGCACTGGTGGGGTGTGCTGGGTTAGGTTGTGTATCATATAACATCAACAGCATTATCACTTGTGCTCTATTTGCTGTCCTTGCTGTGCTCAGGCTACTTGGCTATCAGCCTGTGTGCCTGTTAATGGGAACACTTTATAGGGTAGCAGCTGGAATTGGCAGCCAGAAAAGATTTAAGGCACTGCTTGCACAGACAATTCATAAGACTTCTTCCAGCACGCCTACATGGCATGAATGTATGGAGCTTGTTTTTAAATTGAGCTACCAGGTTCAGCAGCTTGAGCTTTATGTTGTTAACTATGCTTATTTTCTACTCTGCAGTGCCCTAGGAGAAATGAGCAAAAAATGTAAAGGCTGGCTGAGGCTGGGAGGCTGCAGTCTGTGCCAAGGGCTCCTCTGTCAGAGGGGCTGGCTCAGCACAGGGCTGGCCTCTGAACCTGTTGCTCATTGTTGTGTGGCTCCTTCTGCGATGTGGGGAATGGTACCAAGGAGGAGCTTTGGTCTGGGCAGAGCGAGGAAGCGCTCGGTGGTGCAGGAGCACAGGGAGCGTTTTCTCCTTTGCCGGTTTATTTCCCCTCATCCTTGCCTGCTGCTAAGTCCTGTCAGATGGAAGCAATGATGGATCCATGTAGATCCAAGAATGACGCTTCGCTTCCTTCAGGGAAACTGCTGTAATGCTTGTGAGAAGGAGCACAGGCTGCTGTTCCAGGAGCACTTCAGCTCCTGCTGTTGTAGTGTTGCAGAGCCAGGTTTTGCAGTAACAGCAATAACCCTTTTCCAGTTGATTTTTTTTTTTTATACACTCTTCTAATGCAGGTAACCTGAAATATGAAACTTAGAGTATCCCTCTTGTCATTATTGACAACCCCTAGCACAGGTGAGGTTGTCATAGCAGTCAGTGTTGCATAAAGAAAAAAAGCAACAATGAAGCCATTAATTCAGCAGCAGAAGCTGATTGAATGGTGTTGGGTTCCTGACTCTGCAACACTTGCCTTGAGTTTCAGCTGTTTAAAAGTTCCTATGCTGCAGGGAAGGCTTTTGCCTGCACTTTGGAGCTGTGCACAGACACCTTTCTGCCAGCTTTCCATTCTTTCCAGCGCACCAAGTCTTTACATGGTTGCACAAGAAATGCTTCTGAAATCAATGCACATCAAGTCATTTCAGCCAAAAGGTGCTGGGTGCCGTGGTATTCAGTAAAGCTTATTCAAAATGTGGTGCTATTTTCAGTCAAATTCTGCTAAATCCTGTCCTGAAATCCTCTGAATGTTTTGCTCTTGAATATTCTGGTAAGCATGATGACTGGTTCACTGTGTTAATCCTGTATGGTCTTTCTGTCTGCAGCTAATCCTGAGCTGTTGTTGCTGCTGTGCACACATGAGTAAGATTCTGTCCCCCCTCCTCTTGACCATATACAGTGGAATTCCAGCTGACTGCTAGAAAATAACAGATCAAATATCCCACTCTTCCTTTTTTCTCATCCTTTAGTAGGAGAGTTGAGTTCCTTCTACTTGAAAAACAAAACCTGGAGAAGTAGGAAAAATATTCTTGGTCTGCTGAGCTCTATCTGGAGGCATGTACTGGCTCAGACTGTGCAGGATGTCTTGAGGAATCTCAGCTGCTGACAAAGGTGGAAGAAAACACAAGCTTAAAGCAAGTTTCCAAATTCACGTAGATTGGACAGAATTTCTATTGCAATTTCACGTTAATTAGAGGTGAAGCTGGCAGTGATGGCTATAAGTAAATATTTTCCCCCTAAAATAAAATTACTGTATTTTCCTATTCTTATCCTAGTGATTTTTTATTGCTGGACCTACCTGGAAGATGGCTTGGCCAAAATCCATCCCTTTCTGGTGGAAAAAAAACCCTTTTCCTTTGGGATAGTTAGTGTCACTTCAAAATTATTACTTGAGCATGTATTGTTATTACTTCAAGTTTAGTAATAATTAATTATTACTTCAGGTTTAGTAGAAAAGCTTATGGAAGGAAGGGTGGTAGTTTAACCTTGGGTTGATTCTCCCCACCCCCACTGATTTTACCCATGGATAGACATTGTATCTCCTTAGAGTCAGATTAGCATATTTGCATAAATATGTTAATATCCATATGGCCTATATTGACGTGGTTGCATGGGTTGTATATACCTGGTGTGTGTGTGTGTAATACAAGTGCTTACATTTGATTTTAACTACAAACATCAAAATGTCATGAACAGGAGAGTCCATGATAACCAAAGTCAAACTTTTTCTTAAAAACTGTGTATTATTTAGATGATATAAAATATCATGAACACCCACTCTTTTCCTTGGAAGAGATTGATTTTTTTTTTCCTTCTAAATAGATATTCAAAGGATTCATTAAGAAAATGAAACCCAAGAAGAAAAATAGTTGACCCAGCAGTTCGAGGTCAATGAGGCAATTACCCAATAAATTTGTGTCAAGTCAGCCCTAAGTGAGCTCTGCTTAAATGACTTTCTTATATATATTTTCTGAAAATGTTCCATATTGAAATAGGAGGAAAAAACTCTGCTAGATGAATAATGTCATTCTGTCAGCCATTGGAATATGCCTGTGAATATCACTCACTGTATAGAAAATAGCTTGTTTCTTTGCCTACTTAAACACAGGTAGTGTCCAACCTGGAATTTGCAGTGTCGCCACCTTCTTCGTTTGCCTGAGGAAACACTCAATCCATTGCAGATTGGAAATTTCAGTTTGTTTGTGGGATTTTTTTTTTATGTGTTTTGTTTTCATCAGGGTACAACACTGCCTGTGTTAATGTATGTGAAGATGTGAGCGAGGCACACAAAAAGTAAAAGCTCTGAAAGAACTCTGTTACTGAGATTGTGATATAATGGGAAAAAAAAGTGGATTTGCTTCTTTTTTCCCCCCTTGTGCTTGCATCTTCTTTGGGCACAAGCTTTCTAGAAGTCTTTGGTAGGTTTATTGCTCACATTGAGAGCTCTCTGGTGTTGATTTTTTTGGGCTAATTTAAATGAATGGGGAGCAGCTGAATAATAGTCATGTAGAAGGTGCTGTTGGAAATGCAGCTCTGTCAGCACTGCCTGGTGATGAACAGTGTGTCATTGCTGTGATGGCAAGCTGGCAATTCAGCACCACAATGCAAGCCCTCAGTAAGAGTGGAGATGTGACTGGGGGGAAAAAAAAAATCCCCTTTTCCTGTTTCTTGCATGGACCACAGCAAGAGCCTGAGACTTAGACTGAGAGATCCAAGCTTTTCAGTAGCAGAAGCTGGGAATGGGCTGTGGCAGAGTATGCAGTGCTGGTTAAAAATGTATATTGAATGTAGTTTAGTGGACATGTGTCCTGGTGTTGACAAGGCAATATTTTAATGTGTGATAATCTGTCATCCTCAACTCTTAAGGGAAATCAAGGGTTTACTACATTTAGATGCATGAGTTAAAACTGTCCTCTGCCTTTTCTTCTTCAAGACTCGAATTTATTTATTTTTTCCTGGTGAAGATGAAGACAACTCATTTTGAGTCCTAATCAGGAAGTGATTCAGAGCCTGTGCTCATTAAATCCTTCCCTTCACTCCTGGGACTGGCAGGGAGGATGTCACACATTACCTGCTGATGAGATGATGTTTTGTGAAGGAGATAAATGTCCCAGAAAGTATTCTCACAGTGAGAAACCACGGGGAAGCTGGAAAGAGTTTAGAAAGCCACAGTGAGGCTAGAATACGAGTACTTGAGCTAGTTTTGTCATGGCTCTGTTAAGCAACTGCTTACCCGTTAGGAAGAACTCATCTTTAGTTACATGTGATTTGGGGGACATGGAGGTTGAGCCCTGCTGTCCTCATTATTTGAAGTTTCAGATTTTCTTTGGGTTATTAGGGTACAACATAGAGTGTTTAATTTCCTTTATCAGCTCCTTCAGTTATCATTTGATGGGATGGAGCCTTTTCAATTTTTTTCTGTTTCCCTCTTTCTCATACTTCATAGATGCTATTGTTTTATTCGTTCACTGGCCTTTCTGGGTCATTACAGTCTAAGTATTCTGACTTTTATAAAGGTCTTGATGACTAAATATTAGTGACCTCTATTCATCTTCCTTTTGCTTCTCCAAGGCAGGGCAGTTTGATTTCGAGCTGCTCTGTGTTACAATATCAGCGAGTTCATGGCATGGGGAATCAAACCCCATTTCTTCTCCACAGATGAAGATGTCCATTCAGTACATTGAGCCACAGAGTTTCTGTTTTAGTGTTTGGATAATAAGATCCCTGGAAAAGAGATGGAGGGAAACTAGTCTGTGGAGCTTCACCAGCCTAACTAAAATAATGTACCATGACACAATTGAAGGAATATTGCTGGATTCACGGCAATTCTAGGGAAGTCTAACAAGCTGAGCACGATTGACTTGAATTTTCAAATTATATAAGAGGAAATGGAAAAGTTACCATTAGCTGCACTAGGGAGCTTGTTGTACCAACAGAAGCCTTTTTGTAAAATTCAGCTTTGTGTTGGTAGGCTTGTGTTTTGAGGCATTCCTTCTAGGGCACCATCTATGAGGCATTTCCCTAGCTCAGACTCTGCCTGAGGGATGAATAGACATGTCCCTGCAGAGAATTTGAGGTTCCAAGGTCAGGAATGGAAGCTGCCATAATTTGAACATTTTACACATCATATTTGCCATTATCTGGGCAAGTCTTGTCAAAGAGGTGTGTAACATAGGAGCTTTCCTCTTGCTCAGTCTTGCTTTCTCCTTCTGATAACCCTCTGCCTCATTTGTTACTCTCTGCTGCTCCCCTAAATGAAGTGAGAAATGGGTTTTATAAGGGAAATAAGAAGGTCTGACTTAAGGATGGAAGAGTTCTTGAGAAATACCTAGAGGAACAAAGAGAAACAAAAACTGTCTGAGCAATCTGAACTTCAGGCTTTGGTAGTTCAGAAGTGCTGTATTTGGGAGACTAATTTAGGGGGCATTTTTTTTTTCTTGTTTACTGTTGTTGTGTTTTTTAGAAGGCAGGGAGGAGCAAAGGAACACTCCAAAATTTCAGAGTTCTTCCTTCCTCCCAAAGCCCTGCCTTGAAGGTCTTAAGGAGAGTCAGAGAACAACTGTGGGAGATTTTTACCCGCAGTATTTAAAGTCTGGGATACGGAAATGGGAGCCTCTGAAAGCAGAAGCTGATAATGGAGTGTGTGAAACAGCTTTTCAGGTGTTGCTGCTGGCTGTATCTGATTCATACAAAGCTTGCACTTTCAAGCAAGGGGGCATCTGAATGCTGCCCAAAAGTTGCTTTCATACGTAGAGCTCTTTGCATCTCTAGCTGCAAATGGCCCACTGGCACCATGGGAAGGACTTTGAATTGCAGGACCTTTCTCTAATAAAAGGTCTGCTTCACTGTAAAAGAGATATTAGAGCTATAGCATCTTGAAGGGCAAGCTGATAAATGAGATATTATTATCTCAGTGTGTTCTTTTAGTGAAATATTTAAAAGTGGCTCACTCCTGGTGAATTACCTGCTGGCCTCATCCTTTAGCAGCCTTATTAAATAGTTGCCTGTTGTAACATTCTTTGTAAAGTTAAAGCGTGTCCCACTGCACTAAGCACTATTTCAGATATCCCCACTATAACAAAAAATCTTTATATAGTTATAGTGGAAACCAATGGCTCTCGTGGGTGCTTTCATAATGAGGTTTTGTGGTGGCTGTTCTCTGATCCCTTTTCTCCTTTTTCCATTGTATCAAATTTACTCAATTCCTCTCCATATTCATAGAGCTTAACAAATTGTCTCTTCGAACTCCTCCAATGTTCCAAACATCAACACCTCTGATAGAGAATGGATTTATCAACACAGTGGCAGAAAATGAAGGTATCTTTGCACAGCAAAATGCTTGGGCTGGAATGGCTTAATGAGCCACTGGAGCCACATCTGTACTTGTCCTGAGCAAAGGCAAAATGAAAGGAGTTAATTTAAAATCTTAAAACTTCTGCTATTTAAAAGCTTGATTTCTGCTTGAGTACTCGGGTGCTCTGTTGCTGTTGCATGGCAAGTAATAACTTGATTTCTTCTGGTCACCTGTCTGCAACGTATTTTTAAATATTTCTGTTTGCCATTTGGTGGTCAGCAGCTGCCCTTGCTGGTGCTACTTGAGGTCTGCAGTCACAAAAACAGTTTTGTTACTGTTACAGCAACAAAAGGTGGGGCTGTGACCAGCACCTGAACAAACAATTGCACTTGTGCCTTGTGCTTTGGAACTGTAGTCCTTGGATATTCTTGGGTGGAGTGGAAGAAATCTTAAACTCCTTTGATGTCTTTCCTGGCCTCATATCTAATTACATATTTTTTGATAGTTTTCCCTCAAGAGTTCCTTATTTTAAATGCTTTTTTACAAAATACACATTCAAATAAGCCTGACACTATTAATTTTTGTAGTCTAGTTATTTTGTATTGCTGACCATCCCCTTGGTACTTGAGCTTCTGCCTCCAGACCATATTCACTGTACTTCAAGAATTTGTAGTCTCTCCTCACTGAAATAGAAAGCGTGGTTGGGTTCTGCTTTTTCTCCCTTGACTCATATGCCTTGTCCCAGTTTGACTTGGTCTGATTTTATTTGGATGCATCCAGGCAATAAGAAGCTAAGGTGCTCAGAGACTGCCAGTTTTGGTTCTGTGGTTTGTAGCAGCCAGGTTTGCCAAACCCCATCCTTGTGCAGCGAGGGTTGGCAGTGAGGGTGGGAGCTGATGGTCTGGTCCACAGCTGAGCAATGGGCCAGCAGGTATTGGTCTAATATTGCCCTGAGCTGGTTGATCTCTGTGTATTCCCTGGGAGCCTTCTGTCTTTGACATTGGCCACCTTCTGCATGCCATCTCTGCATGCCACGGGCTCATCGATCAAAAAAGAGAAAAAACAAAGCGGGGATTGAGAAAATGTGAGAAAATGACCTGTCCTAAGTTACCACAAGCTTTGTTAACAGGAGCACGTTATGGCTGGGTGCCATGATTGACCTTCTGCATATCCTTCCACAGTTCATCTCAATCCTGACAATTGTTTTTGCCCTCCGAGGAGCTGTTTCACTAGGTGTTAGCTGCATTTCAAGAAAAAGAGGGCTAAAAAAAAAAAAAAAAGGGAAAAATTTCAAAATACTACATGAGGCTACCGCNAAAAAAAAAAAGGGATAAATTTCAAAATACTACATGGAGCTACCGCAAGGAATAATCCTGGTTTCTGGCAGAATGCTGCAGGAGCTGGTGTGGATGGTCCTTTGGTCTCTGCTGCTGTTTGACACAGCTACAGACTGCCCAAACTATGTGCAGCAGTAGGACTGAAACGATTCCTGTATTCAAAGCTTCTGTAGCTTAAAGTTTGATTAGAAAAGGTCTGTTGGGCTCTGCTTGCAAGCCCATACATCCCACACCGCGCCGGCTGTGAGGTCTGATACCATCTCAGTAATTAAGTGCCAGCATCCTACAGCACAGTGGGTTTAAAAGGCTGTCAGCAGCTTAAATGCCACNAGCTTTTATGGTGCTGCCTTTAGAAGGAAGGGGAAAAAATATATTCACTTGGCAAAATATTGTGTTGTAGATGCAGCTTTGGAAATCTGACTTTCATTGTTAAAGCTAAAATTAAAAAGGACTGTTCCACTGTAGAGTGTCATACTGAAACCAGGCCTGCGTTGAGGCTGCATAGAAGCTTTGTGTGCCACTGGAAATGTATAAAAGGAAAGAAGAGCAAATTGAAACAAAAGAAAGGCTGGTCAAAAATAGAATAAAGTAAAGCCAGCGATGGCTCTGAGTGCCACTTGTGTCTTTGGGACTCAGAGTTGCTTAGGCAATGTAACATCAAGTTCTCAGCAGTGGAGATGCTTCTGGCCACATCATTTTCATGGCCATTAAGTTCAAATGTTTATCTGTTTCATGAGATGAAAGGAGTGAGAGCTCTCAAAAAAAGAAGCCTTCAAATTCTAAAGCAGCTGTGCTATATACAATTTGCCTAGGAATTTTACCTCAAAATACCATTTATACCTACTCTGAACAAGGCAGAGGCTGATATGAATGCCTCATTGTTTTGTCTCAAGATTGTTTTCCCAGAAAATATCTTTCAAAATATTTATCTTTTGGTAAATACATGTGTATGATTATAGATAAAGGCTAATTTTTGTAGCTGAGTTTTGTGCTGTCAAATGGAAGCTGAATGGTTTAATACCAAAATGGGACTTCACATTTGAATCATGCCTATGTGCTTTTTATGTTTTTTACAATAGATTCAGTAGCTAATCATCACCTAAATTGGCTTTTCTAAATAACATGCCATATTAGATAGTCTAATGGCTTACTTGGAAACTGGGAAGCAAAAATGATACCACAGTGAGTCAAGACTGTAATACTGAAGTTAAAAAGAAGGCAGAAAGTAATGCCTTATTTGTCTGCCCATGTGCGCTCAGCCATGCTGACGTATTTCCTGATCACCAGAATGCTGTAATGTTTGAAGAATTTGACTAATACATTGAAAATCTCAAAAAAATGTAATGAAAAATAGCAAACACGTAATTTTTTTTTTTTGTAGTAACATCCAAAGTGCAGGGTGAAATCTTGCTGAAAATGCCACAGGGTGTTCTCAGTACTCAGAATTTAATTCCAGTAAAGGCCCACTTGCATGCACCAAATGAGAAGGATAAACCCATGACATTGTCACCAGGATGGGATCATCAAAGTCATGGAAAGCAAAAGCTGTGGAAGTCAATGCTTTCATTCTCAAAATCAACACAGGCAGAGCATTTCAAGGGGAAAGTTTGCTTTCCAATGCATTAGGCCAAGTTGTTCATGCTCACCATTTATTTTTTTCTTTTCAATATCAGATGTGGTAACAGCAAACTGCTCTGTCCATCACCCAACTGGAAGAAATGGATGCACTGCAATACACAGCTCAGTATTCATATGGTCAGCCACATGATAATGATTTAAATGATCATAAAGCTGTTCTTTTTATAATACAGAATNAAAAAAAAAAAAAAAAAAAACAAAAAAAAACCACCACGAAGAAATTATTTGGTAGGCTTACTAGTTGCCAAACTTTTCAGAATTCTTCTGCTGTGCAAATCTTTAGAAGTTCCTGTAAAATTTGTGTTATTTATTTGAAAGCCCAAATAAANAAAAAAAAAAAAAAAGGGATAAATTTCAAAATACTACATGGAGCTACCGCAAGGAATAATCCTGGTTTCTGGCAGAATGCTGCAGGAGCTGGTGTGGATGGTCCTTTGGTCTCTGCTGCTGTTTGACACAGCTACAGACTGCCCAAACTATGTGCAGCAGTAGGACTGAAACGATTCCTGTATTCAAAGCTTCTGTAGCTTAAAGTTTGATTAGAAAAGGTCTGTTGGGCTCTGCTTGCAAGCCCATACATCCCACACCGCGCCGGCTGTGAGGTCTGATACCATCTCAGTAATTAAGTGCCAGCATCCTACAGCACAGTGGGTTTAAAAGGCTGTCAGCAGCTTAAATGCCACCTGATATTAAATTTATCAGCCTAACTTTTCAACATTCTGCAGCTGACCCCCAGCAAAAATGACTGTGGCAAGTTATTTGTGGACGGTGCCTGCTGCACCCTCGCTGCTTGGCTGCTTTAATTGCTGATCTCTAATCTTCCTCACAAAGGTGGGAGTGCAGAAGAAGAAAGGCAGCACTACACTTGCAGTAGTTTTTTTTGCCCAGCTGCCATCAGCCCATTTCCTGGGAGATTTTTGGTTTTCCAGTGCATCAGGCTGTGCTGGGCCCCCAGGGCAGTGGTGTCCCCTGCGCAGTGGTCAGTGCACAGAGCCCTCACCACACTTCCAGGTGTGGTGGTTCCATCCCTTCCCTAGGCAGCCTGTTCCAATGTCTGACTGTCCTTTCTGTGAAGAACTTGTTCCTAATATCTAATTACAGTTCCT
>VYZR01050382.1:0-19290 GCA_013400675.1 Oxylabes madagascariensis | reverse complement strand
CCCCCAAATTTGTCTTTGGTTTAAGGTGGTTGGAACTGTTGCTAAACATGAGCTGACATGACAATATCAAAGGAATTGCCCTTCATGTAATAGAAAATAAAAGTGAATCTTTTCTGTATTGAGGATTTTTTTTTCCACGTTACTCTTAGACGGCTTTCACCTGAGACAGCTTTTTCTCTGCATCATATATGTCATATTTATGCTATATTACTTAAGCATTTTTGGAAATTGATGGAGTGTTGGCATTGGCTTACAGCTCTCAACAATCCCAGGGCCATCACCTGCTGACTCCTTCCTGGAGTTGTGTTCCTCTATCAGGTACTCTGCTGAGTGTTTTTATTTTTTTTCAATGTTGCCTCTCTGAAGTAATAGTTGCTGTCAGAAATCTAGTCCTATATCACTCCTGGTTAAGTCTATGTGGATAAATATAATGTATATATTTATTTTTCCATTATTTTGAAAGGTTCTTGAAAGTGTTTCTAGGAAGTGCATAGCTCTCTGCTTTTCTTTCTCGGGGTGAACTATTTCCTTTTATTACCATAAGAAAATCTTTACCTCTTCTCCATTACCGTGTCATTTAGTCATCATAGGCAGATGAGTTTGTCTTCTAAAAAGTGCCTTTAAGATGTTAAAGTGGTAGCATTACAATTTAAAATCCTTCTGACACTGCCTGTTCCACTGGAGTACTAAATCTTGTCTTCAGTGTGAATGGAAATCAAATAAAGCTTTCACTTGCTTGACAATTGTTGCAAAATAGAAGAAAATGTTCAGGCTTTCATATAGTAATGACTGTGTCATGTCAGCGCAGTTCAAAGAGCAAACCCTTTTATGCACATAGACAACGTTTACTTTTGAGATCCATCGCTATTTCCGAGACTTTTGTGGCAAAAAAATTAACAAGGGATTTTGTAGATACCATGCTGTTTACCACAATGTCACTTAAATGATCTTGTTCATTCACATCCTGAATAAGAAAAGAAAACTACATTGTCAAAAAACCCCAAAATGCTGGGAACTGATAGACCAGGAACCAACTGAGAAGCATGGAAGAGTTTGGGGTTTTTTTGTCTTCTGTGCATGATGGTACAGCTGACATCTGCACAGTGCCACGTAGGAGGGGAGAAAGAAATGGTTTGTCAGTAGTTTCATCTCCAAAGTACCAAAGAATGAAAAAAAAAAAAAAGCAAAATGGAAGTTGTACAGCAGAAGAAGCAAGAACTTCACAAAAGCAAGATCTCTCTTGCATCACAGACTTGAAAACAGAGGAAAATTTCGTGATTGAAATGCCATCATCAGGGTTGAAAGTGCCATGTGTACTCTTTCTTCAGGTAGACAAAAAGCTAGTAAGTCTGCATGCTCATTACTTCTGTAATATGCAGCGATGGAGAGGGGATAATAATAGTTCTTTACTCTTCATGTGTTTTTCTCCTGTAGTTTCTGAAATCTGGGTTTCCACAGGGTGTTGTGTATGAGTACAGATAATCGATGCTGCTAACAGCCTGGTCCAGGCTCTGTGCTAACAGAGGAACAACTGCCTGGTATGATTTGCCTTTTTAATTATCACTTCAGTCATGGGTGCTCAACATTTGTAATGGCAATTGATACAGTCATCAAGGCATAACGAGGAATCATTGAGTAGCGTGAAATTCATCACGTTTATTTAGCCTTTGTGACCCTTGGAGGAAAAAATCTGATTTTTAATGAATTATTGTATGCATGAGAGTTAAGGTAAAGCTGGATAAGAGGACATGGCTTCTGACATGAGATGCAGTCTTGTCTCACCCTCTCTGCCAGGACAGAGCAAGCCTAGTCAGCCATGTAATGGGTATTTTATGGGGTACATGTCAACTGGAGGGACTTGATAGGTGTTTCCACCCTCCGTGTGCCATGGGAATAGATAGGAGCTGCTGAGCCTGCACAGATTTGGAGGCAAGCTGACAATTTGCAAACCCTAAGGAAGGTCTCTTGCCTTCTGCCTGTGCTTATCATCCTTGCAAGGCTGAGCTTCTGCTCTTTATCTGCACACGTGTTAATCATCTACATCCCACTCCCACCGACTCTGGGATCTGCCTGTACCTCTGAGCAGGACTTGTGGAAGCTGGCTGTCTTCTCTCCATGGAGTCTGCTGAAGCTGCAGCTCAGTCCTGCAGGTTGGTTCTTCTGTTCCTCCCAGTCCCACCTGTGTAAAATCCAGGCCAGACCATGTTTTTCAATGTGGTGTAGGGACCACTGACCTCTTAAGCTTCTGTTAGCAGATTCTGGGCTTCAGGTTTGAAAAAACGAAGATACCACTTTGGGAATAAATACAAAAGTCCTAATGAATCCATATCTGTGTGTCCTTTCCCTTTTTTCCACTGCCTGTGTCAATTAGTCATATGGTAGCATGATGTATTTGTTGTTACTTATGTGGGGCAACCCACAATTTGACAATTGACAAACCCACAATGTGACAATTTGTTTTTTAGACTTCAGCAAGGATATCGTTTTCCTTCACAGCCATCTCAAGATCTCTTCACAGAGACAAAAATAAAATTAAGGGGTCAATTCCTACAGCAGTTATTTTGTAGTAGCTCTGTTGGATAAAACCGATTACTTACATGGCCAGTGAACTTGCATTGCTTGTTTGTCTTGGGTTGCATTGTATGAACTGAAACAAAAACCACATCCAGACTGCTTTGGAGTGGAAGAATTCTGCTATCAGTTCAATCTGTTTTCCTTGTTGTTGTTTCCATGTAATGAAAAGATAAATATGCAAACATATTTACTTCATTAATTTTAAAGAGTGCCAGGAAAAAGGCTCTGTCTAGGGATTGTGGAAAAATATTGTGAAAATTAGCTCTACATATTTTGCTTTCAGTCAACTCTCTTAATTAGGATCAAAGTACTGCAATTTTTAAAAGTTCTCACTGTTCCTTCCCACACATTTTCATATTTCAAGAAGATGCAGTTAACTAAGTCTGAGACTGTCAGTGAAGCCCATGGGAATGAGGGTTCATGTACTAATAGCTGGGTACCAACATCCCTGAGGCCTTTAAAAATGTCAGGATTAGCTGTGCAGGGAGGTCAGATTGGGTTGCCTGTCCCTTGGGTGACTGCTGGGATGGAAATGGGGCAACTGTTTTCCCACCCATCCTCATTGCAGGGTGCTTGTGTGTGGTTTCATCTTTGCTCTAAGACAAGTGCTGTGAGGTAGCTGCTTTTACAGGTGTGAAACACCTGTTTTTGCCTTGAAATGAGCAATTGGGTACTTGCAGGAAGAAGGAAAAACGAGTAATAAACTGGGTTGGTACAAGGTACTGGTAGATTGTGGTTTTCCAAATGAGCTCAATACCAAAGAAAGTCCTTAAGGTGGTTGTCTGAAAAGGAAACTGGTATACAGAAAGGTGATGTCCAGTCTCCCAAACCCTCTGCAGGCCATGGACAGAGATGCCACACCAGAGCCAGCACAGACAGGACGTGCTCATGCTGTGTTTCATGGGCCTTTCCTCTCAAGCATGAAGACATTTCAATTTTAAGCAGGCACATAGTTATAAAAGGATGTTGAGTCAGCTTAAAAATCATGCTGAGATAAATAATTTACCTTTATTGGCACTGATAACGCTTAAAATTCTAAATACTGTTTTTCCCTGTGTTTCAAGGGGGATTCATGACTGTAATTTATGTTGCTGTGTTGCATTTTCTCAGTTCAGATGCAAGGCTTCTTAGTTTTGTGCTTTGATATATATTTTACTTCCCAGTTACTGTGCATTGAAAGATCACAGCATTTGCCTTTAAAACATCGTGTGAACTTCTCCGGGTTCACTGCTGGATCTCCAGCACTGGCCTGTTAGGAGTTTCACGTTTTAAATGCAAATGGTATGTAACTGTTTATAAATCTGACAAACGCCTATACAATGGGCATAGATCTGCCCTAATTTAATCACACTGGAAAAGTGGCAGGAGGTTTATTTTGCCCCCTCAGAAGTGTCGGCTCTCTTCCCCCTGCTGAGAAGCCCTTGGCACTTTGCTGGTCCATTCTCAGTGAGAGAAACCTTGCCTTGTAATTCCCAAGGGCTGGGTGAGTAATGGCACACATCAAACACGTGTTTTCCCAACCTGAGTGACTGACAACAGCATATCAGAGTGGGTCAGGGTGAAGGATTGCTGCTGCTTAGCTGTAGGTGCCTTGGAGCAGGAATCAGTCTCATTATTCTTTGTTACTACAGCATCTTCCCCGAAGTGGCCCTGGTCTGTAGCTTGGCTGTAAAACAAACCCTGCTGCAGGCTCTCCCTGCTCTTGACTCACTTCCTCAACTGGGAAATGCAAGGGGCTGCGGGGCTGCAGCTGCACTGGAGGAGGGACAGAGGCACAGCCAGACTGGCCTTTTGCAATCCACACTGTGCAAATTCTGGCTTTGGTGCCAGAAAATTGTCCTCTTCTGCATCTCTTGAAACTTCGCGTTTGTTTGAACCCATCACAGTGTTCCACCTCACAAATGGGTGACAGTATTGTCCCCTGCCTTCCTTGGGACACTTGCTGGTGATCTAATCTGGTTGGACATGCATTGCAGCTACCAGCCTTCCCTTGTTCTTGCTTCTAACAACCGTCCTGGGTGTAGCTGCTGATACAAAGCACTGTTGTGTCTTGGTTTTTTTGGAGAGGGGGTGTGTGGAGTGTCTAGTGGCCTGATAGGGAGATGATTTTCTTGCAAAGCGCACAGCTATTCGGGGAACTCTTAAGCAAAATTCAAAATCAATCCATTTCTGTTGTTGGGCGCAGTCTAATGGGAGGCTGCTGTGTGGCATTAATCGTTGCAGACTCCTGCAATGAGGCTGGGATGCATTTGTATTCAGGCAGAGGATTTCTAGGTGCAGGAGGAGATGTGAAGCTGATTGCAGACACATTACAAGCAGCGGGCCATGTGTGCCTGCCTCCATCCCCATCCCACTCCTGCCTGCTCCTGGGCTGGAGAGCATGGCCAGGGCTCCCCAGCACAGACAGTCCCAGCTGGCAGCATGTGGGAGCCACAGGTCCAAATCTCAGCCTTGTTGGGCTGCTCGATTTTTTGAAAATAACCTCCCTTCCTCTGTGTCCCTTTGTGCTTGTCTTTTTTAAGCAAGTAGGAGTGCTGTTGTTTGGTTCTTGTGTATTGAATTCCCGACCCTGTGCTCTATTTAAGGGCTGACTATTACTTGTTATTTCACCGAAGTGCAAACAAAAACAATGAGCTCTATTTAGTCCTTGATGTTTGGTGGGAGAACTGGAGGAAATTACCTTTAGGTTGAAACAGTAAAAGAAAGAAAAGACATATATTGCGTTTTTCTAGCTAATAAAAATTAGACATGTGATTTCTAATCCTCAGCCTGATCTCTCTTGCATGCCAATTCATAAGAATAGCTTCTATCACAGAATATTAATTTAAGACAGAATTAAAAGAATTAAGTTCCTGGCAGGTCATGTGTCTGTCTGCAGTAGCATGGGGTGGGTGCTGAGCCCGTGCCTTCGGGGCAGTCCAGGGGTGCTGAGGTGCAGTGTACAATGCCCAGTTGGGCTGGGGGGCTTGGGAGTCACTCACATCCATGGCAAGGACAGGGGAGGTGGCAGAGGGGCTGGCTGCTGAGGTGGGCAGGTTTGGGTGGGCCATGTGGCACAGAGGAGCAGGAGAACCTCTGAGCTGCTGACAGGAACCTGTCTCGTGTCATTTGGTGCACACAGCACGGGTTTGCAAAGTTCAGTCCTTGGCAGAGGCCCACAGAAAGCCTGGTGGCATTGTACCCTGAACCTGCATGGGAAACCCTGGCCTTTGAGAGGGCTTCATGAGCAAGGTGTGAAGTTGTAGCCATCAGCTGGAAACCAGGAATTGAGGAGAGGGGCAGTGAAAGGGCTCCCTGATGTACTCAGGGGAGTGTCCTCACTCGTGTGCAAAGGGTCTCAAAATCCTGCTGAGGAGGAGAGATTCTCCGTGGCTGAGGAAATCCATGGGGCTTTCAGCAGTGCAGCTTGGAGGCTGCAGTGTTCATGGGAAGAGGGCTGGCTCTCACCTGGCAAGAGTGAGCCAGACTCCCACTGCTTGTGGTCACACAGGTCTGAAAGGGCAGAATATGCTGCAACTGGATCACAAGGATTGCAAGCTGCTTTTTTATTATTGTTATTGCTATTGTTATTATTATTAATTTTTGTTGTTGTTTATTGAGGCCTCTGCAGATGAGTAGTTGGCTGCCAGGTGTCCTCGACTTACAAGAAGCATCATGCCAGACTAAAATGAACGGGATTGTGGAGCTGGTCTGACTGGACAGCTCACCTGGGCAGACTGGAGGCTGGGATCTGAATTGTGCAGGTTTAGGTTTAAGTCTAGTCTCCTACAGCGCAGCTTTGCAGTTAAAATGAAATAGCTGAAAATGGAATAAATGGCATCAAGTGGGTCCTTTGATGTCAATCAGCTGCATGTCTGAGTCTGGCTCACGTTAGCAGCGTATCAAGAGGAGTAGATGTGAGGAAGGTGGTGTTCCCATGGCTCCATGGATGGAGGAGCTTCCAGTGTATGACAAAGTCAGTTGTGGCTGTCACTTTTTAAATGCTTGTTTTGTTCTTCTGTTTATTTATTTTTAAAGAAGACATGAAGATGGGGGAGGACTGGGGACAGCTTTGTATTCCTCCTATATTTGTCAGCTCCTGTCTTTCTAAAAATGTCAGACTTAAATTTTACTGTTTCAGTATTGCAAGAAAAAAAAAATTGATCTTTTGTCTCCCCGGTTTTCTCTAGAGTTTGCATCACCTAGTTTTTGTTTCAAATCGTCCTTTACTTAGGCCAGTAAAGAAACATCAAGGACCAGAACTGCAGCTGAGGTGAATCTGTACATCTCCCTCAGTGGGAGCAGCCAGGTACTGGGCTGTTACTGGTGTTGGTGCACATGCATCCATATCCTGCCTGGCCATGAAGCCAGACATAATTTCCCAGTCCTAGAACTCTGAATCAATGCTAGGAAGTGATGTAAGGCACAGCAAAGTACGAACCTCCCTCCACTGCAGACATTTGTAGAAGTTCCCCTGGGGTCTCAAGGGCTCCAGGGAATGGTCTCTTGGCTCTGTGCTTCTCTGCTCTCATGCTCTCCTGAACATTTTCAGTGTTTCCACCTTCTCCTGTCCAAAATCAGCATTGCTGTGCTAAGCACTCAGCTTTTTCAAAGTTTCAACCCAGTTGCTTATGGTCCATCACCTCCTGGTCCACCTCAGCCCAGGTGCCTTTTTCCCCTCACACTTGCACAAATCTGCGTGGCTGCACTGGCAGCGAGCTCCCCTCCCCGAACCTCAAATGGCATCGTTTTACACGCAAGGATCAATTCCTGTATTGCTGGTGTCAGTTTTCCTCATGTTAAAGAAATGTTAAGCACCATTAACATAATCATACATGTCACTGGCAGTGAACATACCTTCGGAGGTGCCTCAGCCAGTGCAATGTGAGCTGCCCTCCAGCTACGCAGAACAAAAGGTTGTGTGTTAACAATATTAATGGCTGCACGAAACCAGTGCAGATGAAATCAGGCTTGCTTTTAATCAGTCTTCAGGGGTTTCGTGTGCTGAGGCTATTTGTTTATAGTGGAGGCCAGGTTGTGCCAGAATCTATTAAGCACAGGGAAAATGATCAGTCCGTTTTTTTACACATTCCTCTAATGTGGGAAAAGGAGACCCTCCATGGCAGGAAAACAACCCGAAAGGATACTTTGGAGAGCATCGCTTAGTCTGAGTGGGGCTGGGATACAGCGATAAACACCGTGATGAATCTGTAAAAGATCTTTTTAACATCATTGATTCTACTTACATCTGTAAGCATCAAAGCTAAATGTGTCTGTGGATTCTCTGGGGGAGTCCTCAACCTCCTCAGGGGGCTCTCTCTCATACAGGAAGAAAGGGATTGTCAGGTATAGATAAATATAGCATCTCATAATTTGCTTGTGGGTTGTATATTGGTAAAATATAAGTCATTGACCACTTACTTGGGTGAAACACTTCCGTGATTCAATACAAAAAGCACTGTTTCCTTTAATAGAAAGTTAAATTCATTAGGAGGGTTGTTTTCTTTCTGCTCCGTGAATATTAAAAGTGTCATTTCCTATATATCAACTGAAATCTCTTAACTGTGATACTTTTATGGCATGGGGGATGCCTTTTAAACATTATTTTTATTATGCATATCCACAAAGAAGTTTAAAAATGAGAAGTCTATTATTGTAACACAGTAAGAATTTTCATGCTTTTGCTCTTGCAAAACAAACAAAAATTCATATTGGAATGTACAAGTGTACCAGAGTCCAAGTCAAAGTTTCATATTGATGTTTTTCCAAACTAGACATTTTCAATATATATATTCTGTATACTTCCATTTATGTGTTAAAAAATGGTGTTCAGAAAAACAACAATATGTGCTTCCAGACGTTCTCTGTAAGAGCAAGAAGGAATATCAGAACAGTGCGGGCTGGGTTTTGTTTTGTTTGTTGTTTGGGGTTTTTTAAGCTGATAATAGTTCTGCAATTTTATCTGCCTGCGCTCAGTACCAGAGGAACTAATTGAAATTTTAGGCCTGGTTTTACACAGTGCAGATTAAATATCTGTTCCTAAAATCAATGACCATGAAGAAAACTCAGTGCATAACAATGCACATAGTTGATTACAGTTTGCAGATGACAATGAATACTGCTGTTCAGAACTGTGCCCTCTTCATGTACCTTTGTGTAGCACTCTGAAAAAAGCTAGATTTGCTTTCCAAGGACACACACACATGTATTCCTTGCTTAGCAGGAGCAGATGTCAAGGGCCAGCTTACAGGTGAAGCAATGACCTGAGATCTTACGACCTTTGTACTGCACTGACCAGGCTTTTACATGATTCCTTCCTCTCCTGTCTGCCTGAAATAAATAAATATAGCAAAGTAAGTGTCAAATTAGTCTGAGAGAAGTTGGAAACCAACCAGTTGTGCTTCCAGCCAACTTCAAAGAGTGAGGTTGTTTTCTTCTTCCTTATGCAACACAGAATCTTGTGGATATGGGCTCCAACTGTTTCTCTGAAGTTAAGTTTTTAGGCTGCTTTAAGATTGCCTCTATGTTTTTCTCCTCCCTTTGTTTCTTTCTACAGTCTTGGCCAACTCCAGGACTACCCGGTGATGATTATCATTTCAGCAGGAGACAATGAATGGAGAGGCACATATGTCACCTGTTCCAGGGTGACGCTGCAGCCTTCGCTGCTCTGCGGGGGAGCCTCAGGGATGCTGAGCAACAGGGGGCTGGGATTCCTGGAGAGAAAGATCTGGGGATTTTTTTTTTAAGAATTAAATTGCATTCCCTTCACAAGTGATCAAATATGCAGGAAGAAAAATGTCTTATAAATCACTTTATCCTGCTTCAAGTTATTTTTTTAAGAAATACTAAGTTAAATCCTGACAATACACTAAGATGTCTTTCAGGAATCAAAGGTGACAGCAAAGAATGGACTTTCATTTTCACCTATTCAAGGTGATGAATTGGACCTTTTTTTTCCCCCTAATGTTCCACATCCTGCTGCCGTTAAAGGACAATGACAAACCCCTGTTGACTATAATGGGGAACTGTTTGGCTTTTCATCAGGGCTAAATTCTAATTAAGCCTGACAAAATAGGTCTTCAGCCAACTGTACTTTGCCATGCCAGTATCACATCTGGTCCGAATATCTTTGCACTGTATATTCGGTCTCCCGTTGGAATTTTCACCGGCTTTGCCCCATGCTATGGGCAGCCGGAGTTGCTCTGAGATGCTGAGCAGCGGATCTTGCTGAAAAGGTGAGGAAAGGTGAGGATGTTCGCACTCTGGAGAGGTGCCAGTTGATCACCGGGGGCTGCAGCATCCTTCACCTCTCTCACACGTTGATCTTGCTCATATGTGCGAAGTCCTTCCTTTCCACTCCTGGGGACTAAAGCTATCCCCCACCACCCTTGGGTGGATGTTCCTCCTTCCCAGCCCATGTGCTGCCCTCAGTGCGCTGCCCTGGCTGCTGGCATGCAGATGTGAGCAGCAGCTGTGGCTTTGGTGGCAGCATGAACTGCCCTTCCCCTGGACCGTGGATCATAATTCCCCGTGGGAAGAGGGACAGTGACGTGCCGAGCTTATTTAAAGAGTCTGTGCTGCCATCCTGAAGTGACTGCAATCCCGCCTCCTGCTTCCTCTCACCTTTCAGGCAAGAGAGGTAATGAGTGAGCAGAGATGAGCAGAGGGGCAGGACCAAACCTTCCTGTTCAGACAGGGGCAAATTAAAGATAACAATGCTTTGCTGAAGCTGGAAATTGCAGGCGGGCGGAAGAACGGCGTTACCTTTCCCGATTGTCAAAGGCACTGCTCTCTCCCTGCTCATCCACTTCATGGATTTTTTTGATTCAGTTCTTCCCCTGACTTTGAAATTAATTTATAACGCGTTCCAAGAGCTTTCCAGACTTCAGTCTAACCTTTGTTGAGATGTTTCCTACTTTCTACAGCCAAATTTGGGTGGTGGTCCAGATTAAAGTATCATTTGCTTTTGAGTGTTGCCTGCCTTAACAACATTAGGAAGGTGGGAATGGCATAGGAAGCATGAGGTTTGTTTCTTTGTTATTCTTTTTCCTTCCTCTGCCTTTTATTATCTTTTCTCTTTTCGTAAGCCTCTGAGGAATTTCGGGAGTGAGTTCAAACTTTTCTTTCAGAGCCATAAAGTTCCTTTCCCATTTCAGAAAAGGAAGAAGGTTTTATGGAGTTTTGTGTTTGTGGTTTCTCTGTGATGGCTCCAGGATTTTAACCCAACTACACAGCTGGGTGATGTGATGCCACAGTGTGTTTCCATTAACCCATTTTTGGATAAACCTGCTTTTATTCAAGCATCAAATACCTTATCAGTGTTTACCTTTGTTTTATGGGGATGGCTTGCACTAACTTCTAGTTAAGTGCAAGTGCTGACACGAAGTAGGCAGCCATCAGGGATCAACCAGATTGTTTGGAGAACTCTTCCAATTAACTGTGTTACTTTGCAAAGACAGAGTTTAGATAACCAAGAGAAGCTGCATTTTATAGGCTATATATATGTGTGTGTGTGTTTATTTATAGCTCCATATGCATATTGCTTCCTATGTTGGAGGGGACAAAGAAGGACACTGTTAGTCCTAAAGATATATTGGAGTGCAAGGGGGAGAGAAAAGGGCTTAATTCTTCTCTCATTTGTGCAGTGACAGAAAAATTGAATGACTTTCATAAATGTTTCTTCTTCATGTTTGACCCTCTGGGTCCCACTCATGAGTGTATTTAAGGGGAATATGCCTCCAGCGTGCTGTCCACCAGCTTTGCTCCCCACTCCCGAGGATGGCACAGTGTGTGCTTTATTTCAGTGTGTCTATGTGTGTGGTTATTCCTATATGAATATTTTAAAATGATTTACAGTGGGGAAAGGAGGAGAAACAAAGGGCTTATCACATTTTCTTCTTTAAAACTACAAAATGTACATCAGTGGCTTTGTACAGATCAAGGATGCACTAACTGGTCAGCCTCACTCTCTAGGAATGTATCAGGCTTTATTCAGGATCTCTGATGCTTTGTGCTTGTTAGAAGTCTGAATGGCACTTCATTTCGGAGTGACACTTCATTTTCTGAACTGGGTTGGTTAGGAAGATCTTACCCATCTTCAAATCTTTGCGTTCAGCGTTCAGTTTATTATTTTTTTTTTTTCCTCCTTGCTTGGTTGGGAGGGGGACAAAAAAAAAAAAGGAAAGGGGGAGGGTGGGAAGGAAGGGGGAGAAAAAGAAAGCTTTTCCCTTTAAAGTAAAGCCTTTCTTAGGCTTAGCCTCTCTCCCCAGACCGGGGGAAGCGAGAGGTCCGGCGCTGGCTGTCAGCATCATGTGGTGCGTGCCGTGGGTGCTGTGCGAGCCGTGTTTATCCAGGGCCATGTGGAGGTGGGCGGGTGCCTACCCGGGGACAGGGCACCGGAGGAGCCGGGCTCCTGCAGCAGCCACGCTCTGAATAGCCCACATTGACTGAACTGTCTAACCGGACTAATTTGCTGTGCCTGTGGGCTTGATAAAAGAAGCAGCTGCTGGAAAGGGCTCGCTCAGATGCATGTAGATGAGGCTGTGGACTGCCAGAAGGATCCAAGCAGATTTTTTTTTTTTTTTTTTCCCTCTTCCTTGCTGCATTTCTGCTAGAATCCCTACCTCCGGCTCCCGCGAAGTTGCATTGATCAGGTAAACTATTTCCAGTTGTTCCCTGGTTTCGGTGCCGGCTGGCCGGCGTGCCAGCCCGCGGGATGGAGAGCGGGATGAGCGGGCTGTGCTGCAGGGGTGGCAGGAACAGCTCCCTTTGGAGCAGACACACATTTTCACTGCTCCCTGCAAGCTGGCAGTCGCGAGGCTTTGAAAATCGTGCAGCCATGTTACACAGCCACAATTATTTCCCCTTCTCCCCCTCTCCTCCCCGTTTAATTTTGCTGTGAATAAGGCTGAGTGTGGTGTTTCTCGTTTGCATCTGTCGATGCACCAGCCAGCCATGTTTTTCATATGATTTCTGTGCTGTGCGGGTCTTGCTGGGGATGCAGAGATGTTCGCTGTCCTTTTGGAGTCAAGCCCTTTACGTCTCCTCCTTGGGGGAAAAAAAAAAAAAAAAAAAAAAAAAAAAAGGGAAATATCTGTAGCATGCTGCATGGATTTCTGTGAGCGCTGGGGACGCGGGTTCTATAGAGGGCTGGTTTGGAAGCAGGGGGAAGATGAGAGCTGAAGGCTCCCCACATCCCCTCACCCACCAAATTTCGATTCTTTGTATCAAAATAGGTGTGTGTCCCCCCCCCCAGTCCCTACCCCCTCCCACATTTGCGTGTATTTTTAAGTGTTGATTAAATAAAGCTATGGCGCTCAGCTGGAGGAAAAACGAAGAAGAAAAAAAGGGATGAAAAGGATGGCCTTTTGTGTGGAGATCTTTTGTGCGGCTCACCCGCCCCCCTCCCGCTTCCCGGGGTAGTACCAGCAGCCTTTGGATTAACTGGCTGCTGCCTGCGAAAACAGCCTGGCAGAATTTGGGGAAGGGATGGAGGGGTGAGGGCTGGGGGGGAGCTCCGCCGTGTCTGCTTTGCAGCGTGAGAGAGATGTTAAATGGGATCGGGAATCCGCAGACTGGAAAATGCCGCACGATTTAACGGGAAGGGTATTACCTGCAGGGATTAACCCTATTTACTGACAGCCTCGTCTCTTTCTGCTCCTTCGCTTCACACTCGCTGTGTAATAGCTGTTGCGTTTTCTGCAGCGAGGGCCTGGGTGCTTTGGAGCACCGGAGTGATTTTTACCTGGCACGTTTGGGAAATGCCCTGTAAATGCCTTAAAACCCGAGTGTTCCATTTCTCCTGGAAGGAGGCGTTAGGAGGTGATGTCCCTCCCTGCAAGACGTGTTAATCAGCAGGTTACACCTTATGAACTTCTGTGAATGAGTTTAGAATTCACTCACGGCGAATATTTCCCCACTTTCCCCCGCTTCAAGTGCTGCCGCCCCAAATGTATCTGTGTGCAGTCCTTCCTGTAAATATTGTCACTTTTCGGGTCACAGCTGGTTTGCTGTGGTGGGATTAATGGCTCCTGTGTTGTGGGAGGTGCTAGGTCTCTGAGAGAGCCCTGGCATTCCCTTTTCCTTGAGGAAGTGCTGTTTTATCCCCACAAAAACATACAGGTCGAGATCCCGGCTAAATGGGGGTGATTTTAAGCTGTTTGCCTGCACTGGAGGGTGGAGCATCTCTTTTCTATCAGACCTTAGTTTCACGCTCTGCTGTTTAACAGGCATGGGGAGCACAGAACCTTGAGCACTCTCACCCACTGCAGACCGGAACACTCAGTTCAGGGGTGCTTGTATTGCTGTTTTCCCTGAGTCCATGCAAACTCATACCTGAATTCATAAATTCGGCTTCACAGCCTGATTGCTGCTGGCCCTCACAGCCAGAACACTGAGCATGTTGCAAATTGCAATGTGCCAGTAAGGACTGAATCTAAAACCTGATTTTCTCAATCTCATTGTAAAAACTGTAATTAGGCTTGCAGCGGGGTAGCTTTGGACACACATCATTCACCCCTGTGGGAATATGGGGGTGTCATCGCGCAAACATTTTCCAGGGTTTCAGAGAGAGTGGGGTGGGTCCAGGCCATTCCTGGAGGGATCTAAGCCCTAACCAGCAGCCTGAGCTTTGTTGTTCAGGATGTCACTGCCTGATTAATCCCTTTTCTTGTGGGATATGGGCTGAGCGGAGATTGGCTATTGTCAATGTGAATTACGGAGTGGATGAGCATGTCATCTGTTGCTTTTAGTGGTATGCACTCTAAAATACTCATGCAGGCAGTTGAAATAAGCTGAAAGGAATCTGAGGGAATGAAAACAGTAAAAATTGTGGAACTTCAGGTTGCCTATAGACTGTCTCACCAGAAGGTGATGCTTTGTGGGGATTCAAATGCCTCTGCTAGGATCAGCACATGAAAACATAAGTCTGAGTCAGTTATCAATAGGGTCAAAGAAATTCAACCATCCATTTAAAGACAACAGCAGCAACAACTCATTGCACAGAAAAGCAGTTTTAATTTTCCAATTTCTGAGTAAATTTTCAACTGTGATTTTTATCTCCTTTTTGATTGCCTTTGTTTTTCTCCCAGATGAAAGCAGGTGAACATAGAAAGGAAACAATGAGATGAACTGCACATAGAATATTGCAAACCAAAACTGAAAAATATAAAATTAATAAAAATGAAAAAATAAAATATCCCTTTTCTGCTGTCATCTGCCTTGCAGGCATAGTTAAAGCTAGGACCAGTTTTCAGACAGAGCAGTGATTTTCAGCTTGACAGTGTCATTTTTAAGCCCTCATTGGTTTCCTCGCCAGCGACTGGTGTCTGGATGGATACATGATTGGAAAGCCAGGTTGCAATATGAGGTGCTGTGTTTCAGCTGTCCCTTCACAGTGTATTTGAAAGACTGGTCTTCATGTGTCTTCTGGCATTTTGTAGGATGGTGGTAGGTTATCACACCATTTTCTTAAGTTTCAATTAAAAAAAAAAAGGAAAGAAAAAGCTCTTCAAGATTTTGGATAGTAATAAGTAGATAAAAAA
Source organism: Oxylabes madagascariensis (assembly GCA_013400675.1). Taxonomy (NCBI): domain Eukaryota; kingdom Metazoa; phylum Chordata; class Aves; order Passeriformes; family Timaliidae; genus Oxylabes; species Oxylabes madagascariensis. The sequence goes on along the minus strand of VYZR01050382.1, from coordinate 4,195 downwards.
AACAAACAAACCCTCCATGCGACTACCTAAAAGAATTTCACCCATGATGATGATCTGCTGTATAGGTTGTCACTCTGCTTAAATTCCACAGCAGAACTGTGACACCATCTGTTCCCTTTCACTGTGTGCAAAAAATGGTTTCCTTTCATTAGCATTAAGCTGCATAAAGAGACTGGAGATCTAGAAATATCCCAGTCTTTCCCTGACACATACCTTCTTATGACAGAGTTCATTGCAAACATCACTCCTATTCCTAAGAGAATGGGAGGGTTTGAGTTATATTCTATTAAAGATAAAGGAATAGCAGGGAAATAAAATAAAAAATCACCCCATCCATATACTGCAATGAAACCAGAAAGCTTTCTGAGATGTGTTAAGATGATGTTGATTCAGAACAGCTGTCTTTACTATTGCATCCCCTGAAGGCAGTAGGGCTGCTGTCTGCCAGTGTCGGTGGTATCTGGACTGCCTTGAGGCCTCCGGGATGCAGTGATTTCCTGAGCCTGGGTTCAAACCCCACTGTGCCCGTGCTCAGAATGTGAGATTTTATCTTAGAGTAGTCCTCTTTCACTAAAACTTCAGATCAGAGACCTCTGCAAAGTCTTAGTAAGGTCCTCAGATGTAGAAATGTTCTGAAAGTTATGCATTTTGCTTTCATTGTCTCTTTTCATTGACCACAGTGTGTTTTAATGCTATTTTAATGCCAGTGCAGTGACCTGTTGGTGATGACAGAGGGATGTGTATTCAGCACTGCTCTGTTGCAGGCTCATCCTCTGGCTACCAGGATAACCTGGTAGATAAATGCTAGGCAGAAGAAATCAACGTCATTCTTCTCTGAAATGCTATCTATATATAAATCTGTGGTGCCATTTGTTCCCCTTTAAAAGTTGCAAAGCACTTTCAGTTCCTGTTTAGTGGTTGCTTCCTCTGAATTACATGAAGCAGTGAGAGAGGTCAGCCAATGCTGTCCTGCGGGAATGAAACCTCTTTTTGTTGTTGTTCCACTAAGCTGTTGCAAATAACATTGGAGATGCAGCGAGCACAGAGCAAACAAGCCACCAGAATTACACCGCATACCCAGTGGATCTCAGCATAAAATATTAATCAGGCACTGCAGATCTCAGTTGTCATCTCCTCGTATGGAACAAGGCACGGAGCCCCGCTCCACCCCTTCCTCCCAAAGGTCCCAGAATTAAAATATTTGTTAGCTGTGATTAATAAAGACACCTGACTGAGCCCTTGTTGTCAGGGAAGAGTCTCTCAGCATTTTGGATTAGGTTTAAGGATCAGACTTCAGAGCTTGATAAGCACAAGCCTAAGCTGAAGGGAGTGCAATATGCTTAGTTTAAGCTTATGCTGACTAGTGAAATTCAGTTCCCTCGGGTGTGACAGTGTTTGTTGTGACTTAAAAAATGGTTTTGCCCAATTATCAATAAGTGATTCCTATTTCCTTTAAACCCTATTAGTTCTTCTCAGTTCTCTTTGTCAGCAGTGAAAAGAGAACTGTTGGTCAGGTGCACTTTTAAGCTTCAGTTCTGGTGACATCTTCCATTCCAAGCCAATTTAATACCACCACAGCTCTTTCTCTACAAGCTGACACGCTGAGGTGAATGAGTTGTCAAGGTGTAGGAACTTTGCTTGTCATGCAGTCACAGGGAAAGGTTTCTTAAGAAGATGTACTCTTGGTTTTGGTGTTGTCTGAGCAGCTGGTAATTTCTTCTTCACCCACCTAGTGAGGGCCTGCTAGTTCCTGGTCGAAAGAGCAGTGTGTCCTCAACATAAAGCATGGTTTGGCTGGTGAGTTTATGCCTTATAAAGAGACTTAGGTCTGTGGGATGCTGTTGTGCATGACCTGTGTTCTTACAGATGGAGCTGGCATGAGCTTTTCTCCACCAGAGCTTTCTCTCCACCCAAGCAGCAATTTGCATTAAATGTGTCAGAGCTGAATAAGTTTTAAATTTTTCTCCTGTTGCAAAATAGAAGGTCTGATTTTTACTACTCAAATTAATTGGAGAGAATTTGACTACAGCAATATGACAATGGTAAAAGAGAAGCCAGATCTTTGTAACTGACTACACTATGAAAGTCTTGGAAGAAAAATGAATCCTATGCAAAGCAGTTCTGATTTGGGGAAATCCCCAGCAATGGCTCCTTTGAATTCTTGCCTGAATCACATTGCTTCGAGTCACAGTTCTTAAGATGGCCTACAAAAATACGGAATCTAATTTGTGGCAGCAATTTGTGATCCAGTGTGTAAGGAACTGATTTGAGATAGAGATGGAGGGGGGAGGACAATGTTGGGATTCAAAATGCTGGGCTGTAGCTTTTGCTCATCATGACACAAAGTTAACACCTATCCTCCACCATGTCCTGGTACAGAATTCCCCGTGTGGAGTCCTGAGGGCAGCTGAGCTTTCTGGCCAAGTGTGGGAGTGAGCTGCATCCTGCCACGCCAGTGGGAGAAAAATGGTGGATAGCAGGAGGCTTGAGAAGGGGTAAAGTCATAATGCTGAAATGTACTGAATATCCCTCAATTTTGCTCAGAAAAGAGTCAGATCTTCCCCTCAGTGTGTGTTGTTGCGTCTTGCAGATGTATGGAAAATCTGTGTGAGAGCTGTGAGCAATTAACACATTTCCTGAGGACACATGGAGAGAAACTAAACTTGCACGTGATCTACCACAGTTCTGCCTTACTAGATCTTGGCTGTACCTGTGATTTAAAATGGCTTTACTGACACACAGCCGTAGCCAAGTGATGGTGATCTGGGTGTGTGGAGAGGGTTGATGGTGCCAGTGCAGGCTGCTTGCCCCCTTGGTTTGAGTAATTTGCTGGGATGCTTCCCAGCGATGGATACAGACTTTTATCCAAATTCAGACTGGCAGTTCTCACCTGGAAAGAATGTGGTTTGGCTTCTCTTTACAGAGATGCCTTCAGAAAAAAAAACATAGATAATGAATTCAGTTGAATGGGAAACAATTTTCTTTCCTGCTAGGTCTTTTAAGGAGCAAGAACATTTTTATAAGTTCAAGCATTGCATTTTTTGTTGAACAAACATGAGACACAAATTAAAAATAACCCTCATTGCACCCAAAACACATGGGAGGAGAGCATTGAGAATTGGCCTTTAATAAACTGGATTGGTGGGTGCTACCACCATGCTCCTGGAGCAGGGAAAGCACATCCAGTTCCTGCACTGCTCAGTGGGGACCAGGTCCATACTGAAAGGAAAAGGACTGAGGGAGGAAACAGCAGGTAAGAGGATTTCCTGGAGAAGAGGAAAGGGTGGAGATGAAGAGCAATAGAGCAACTTGTCTGATCTGGGGAATGTTTTTCAGATAATGTGGCATGGAAGAGGAATAAAGATAATGGATTTTTTGGAAGAGGGCTCCCAGTCTCAAGCTTCAGAGATTTGAGATTGATTTGAGATTGATTTGAGATTAAAATTATGTGATTGGAACATATCAGTGACATTTCTCTGAAATTAGAGTTCCTGATAACTCTTGGATGCTGTGCATGTGCTAAGACCTCATTCAAAACATTCAAACATAGATTTTAGCACCGTGCTGGATTGGGGCCATCACGATAAATAAAAATGTTAATGATTTTCCAGGCTCATACTTAAAATTCAGTGGTGGAAGTTTGCAAACGGATTGTGCAGATTGCCAAATTAGATCCAATTACTCAAATTTAGATGAGCTTAGCATAAAACATACAAATGTGTTCAATGCAGTATTCTGCTTAGGTCTGTGATTTCATTTCACCAGGCTTATATTTGCATGAGTTCATTAAAATTGGTTCCATTTCTTTTTTCCCTTAGCATCGCTTTGAAAAAGTGGTATTTAAGCTGGGGAAAAATAGTAAAGAACAGACTTGTAATTATAAAATGAAGCTAACTGGAGTCATGCAGCACTGCTGTGATTCATTCTGTCAAAGAGGGAACTGGAGAGCTCATTACTGAGCCCAAAGTTCAAACTGACCACTCTTTAGCAAAGGTTCCTGGTGTATAAGTCAATTAATTGCAACCTTCTACTCCATGGTTACCCAGTTTCTGAAAAAAAAATTTCCACTTCAGCAGGACTGCTCTTGGTTTGTATTCTAATTAATATTTATTTTTCTTATTAAAAATAAGAACTTGGACAAGGAAGCACTGCTCGTCTTCTGTTTGTTAATCCTTTGGGACAAAAAAAAAAAAAA